>CAJVPU010001618.1:0-12407 GCA_910591775.1 Dentiscutata heterogama | reverse complement strand
TTCTTGCTTTATCTTTCGGGATATGTAATAAATAATTCTTAATATTATAAAATGGTTTAAAGTTTTATAAATAATCAAAAACAACCATTTTCGGAACAACGTTAATATTAGTTCGAATATGTACAAGAAAACAAATGCATGGATTTCAAATTATGGTCTTAAATTTAAACCTTTACGAGTTAAACATATCGATATGATATGTGAATATTTCGTGTCGGAGCTATTAATCATATGATTTACGCAAACTTTTCGAGGCGCTCTTAGGAGCCAGGATTTACCACAATCCCGATGGTATAATCTTGACGTTAGTTGACTTAGTCGTAATTCGATCGGTTATTTGATCGGTCTGATCCGGACCGTATCGGTTCAAAACATAATCGAAAAACCTCAAACTGGTTCGGACCGATTTTCGACAAGAGCCTAATTGTAGTAAGTTCTTTTTACTTTATCACTTATCAAAAAAAAAGCTTATTATAACAATGCCAACGGGGATAGTGAGCCATCGGGATGTCAAAACTTTAAAAGGTTTAGTACTTTTGATAAAAAAATTTCTATTGAACTAAAAGCGAACTCAAACATCTCAATGGGATTAGTGATACTGTAAATTTTATGACTATAGGATGGAGTCAAAAACCAATGCGCAAAACAATGTGGCATTCTTTGTTACACGACGACTTTTTTTTCTTTTAATCTGAATTTAGAAACTCTAGCCGCTTTTTATTCTATTATGACGAGATCGATAATTTGATTTTAAATTATGCGGAAATTTTCGGAATGTGGGAATAAATTGAATAAATTTGTGTTTCTAAAAATTCATTTGTGATTGAGTACCAAGCAATTTCGAATTCTTTGCATTAATGATTATCAAATAAAAAAAGTTCGCCGAGAATTTAAGTTTAGAAGGTTACGGTCATACCGAAATTTCATACGTACGTATGCGCGTACGTACACACGCACATGCGTAGAAGATAGCAGATAGGATAAATGACTGGATAAATGTATGAGATTGTTTATCTGTTATGCTGGCGCCTTAAAAAAAAGCAAATTAAAGTTTCGTGTAACAAATATTAGATAAAGTTATTACTGTATAACACAACGGGCTATTTAATACAAATTAAATGAGTTAAGGGGTCGGAAAATGGTTTCCAGATAAAAATACTTTTATGTATTTGTACAATCGACCTAATGGCGGGGTATTATCGGCCCAATCCGACTTGCATACAATTTATTAATTGATAAAACCTACGTAGCACTTGAGCTGACAATTGCGAGTAATTTGGTTTGTCTTTTTTAAGATTAAATCTTCCTTTTTGTTCACATGTTATATCAGGCGAGTACTTTGTTTTGTAACAAAACGTTTAAATGACAGGTGCGTTTGTCGAATACTGACTGTATTTGTTTGTTTATATGTTAATCAAAGAATTTCTATAAATGATTAAATATGCGAATATTAGAAATTACTTGTTTGGCAGTTTTATATTCTGTAATGATTGAACTTGTCTTCTATTTTTTTTTTCTACGTAACGATAAATCTAAGTACAAGTACGATATAGGAAAATCATTCCACCGACATAGGGGTTGGAACTTCATTGAAGTCGATCTTGACTGCAGTTCCATAACAGGAATGCTAATGAGATGAATCTTATCCCTTTAGAATTCCTCATTCTAAATAAAAAACTCCTGTTCTTGTTTTTACACAAATACATGTATCAAATAATAATAATAATTGCATGCCAAATGGATATTGTACTATTATTATCGCCATAAATGATGTGTAATTTAATAAAGGATATGTGGCCTATCCTATCTACATTAACTTAAGTACAAAGTCTCATTTATGGCTAACATTTTCTCATCCGAAATTTCAGCAGAATTTTCTGAATTTTTTAAGGAAACAATAATTTTATTGTAAGTAACGGGCTAAATATATATATTTTTTATAATAATAATACAAAAAAAATATTTTTAATGTGTATCACCATTCTAAATATATATAGCCTATACAATTATGCCGTAGAGACTTCACCATTTCGTTTGGTTTTACGATTTTTCATTTTTTTTGACCGCAAAAATGGTTTCCGAACAAAGTGGTGTCCTTTCTGGGAATAATCCCATGACTGTTAATGCATCTGATCCTTTAACACTTACTATAGTACAGGTAAAGTGTCTCAAAAATTTTCTCCGTATTTGTTCTTACGGGATAATACAGGAATTCACCAATAATCCCGTTTGTTTACATATAATTCGCGAGACAAAATCCCCGGTTTGTTTACATATAATTCGCGAGATAAAAATCCCTATTTGTTTTAAATATAAACTTTATTTACATATAAGTTCTCAAGACTTTAGTGACGACGATGTAAATCGTTATTTTAAAAAAAAAAATTCGTTAAATCAAATCTGATTTTTACGTGTTATGATTTAAAAATTTTTTGTTAAAGCAAGCCATTAATATAATTAGAACCTTTAACCTTTAATGCCTAAAATTTTTTTACTAAACTTTAAGTCTTTATTTTTATTTTATTTTTTTATATTTAACAACATATATGTACGGGTAACATGTAACAGGTCGTTATCATAGTAATGTTTTGTCGCCTTCTCCATCTTGGTCTTAAACGTATCCGTCAGCCACGAGTCATTTCCGAAGTTATAGGTGGAATTATCCTTGGCCCTTCTGTACTGGGACATATTCCGGGATACATAAATACCATGTTTTCAGCCTCTTCCCTTACTTACCTTAATCTTCTGGCTAATTTGGGGCTGCTCCTATATTTATTCATAGTTGGATTAGAATTGAATCCAACGATGATAAGAAAGAGTATAAAAACCGTCATTTTTATCTCTGCGAGTGGAATCATATTACCTTTTGCCTTGGGTGTAGGAGTCGCATATGGCTTATATTACTCAATGGGCAATGATAACGTGCCATTTACGAGCTTTCTATTGTTCATCTGCGTCGCTATGTCTATTACGGTAAAGAACCTGTTTACATCATTACCTAAAAATGTGTGTATCTCCGTAGAGACATCAAAAACATGCTTGCTAAATTACAGGCATTCCCGGTTCTCGCGCGTATCTTATCGGAGCTGAAACTTATGAGAACTCCCGTAGGTTCTTGCGCGCTAAACTCTGCCGTTGGTGACGACATTACCGCTTGGATTCTACTTGCATTAGTTGTTGCGATAATTAACGCTTCGAATTATCTCACGGCTCTTTATGCTTTCTTGATCTGTGTTGCCTGGACTCTGATTGTTGGATTTATTATTCGCCCAATCTTGCTAAAACTCATTGTTTTAACAAATTCAAATCAAACATCTCCATCAACATTGATGGTTGCTATTACTTTATCGGTCGTCTTATTGTCTGGATTTATTACAAATATTATTGGAATTCATTACATTTTCGGAGGTTTCATCATTGGGGTGATAATTCCTCATGAAGGTGGTTTCGCAGTAGCACTTACTGAAAAAATTGAAGATCTGATTACTGTCTTATTCATACCCATAGTAAGTATTAACTATTTTATAAATAGATAATGTATGGATAAAACATGCACGTCCAATATACGTGTATATTTTATATGTTGCATATTATTTTTTTTTTTTTTATCATGATTTATTTTCAAATTAATCTTTAGTTCAATTACTAAATATATATATTTTTTTAAAAGTATTTTACGTTATCCGGATTGAAAACTAATATCAGTGACTTGGGCGCTACAGGATGGGGTTGGGTGATCTTGGTAATCGTCGTTGCTATGATTGGCAAAGTAGCTGGTTGTACTGCTGCTGCTAGAGCAACAGGTTTAACTTTTAGAGAAGCTTTAACAGTTGGTGTTTTTATGAGTTGTAAAGGGTAATTATGTATCTAATATCCTAATATCCAGTTAACATGATTAATAATTCTTAATACTAATAATTTTGAATTATTTATATGTTTATCTAGTCTTGTAGAATTAATTATTCTCAATGTTGGTTATGATGCAAAAATTATAAATAGTAAAGTTTTCTCGATCATGGTCGTCATGTAGGTGCCATTAAAAAGAAAATCATTTATAAAATATAAACATTTAATAAAATACATTAATATATTCATGTTTGCTTATGTAGGGCCCTCGTGACGACTTTTGTTACAACTCCGCTTGCCACTTATTTGTATCCTATTCAGTATCAAAAGAAAGTGGAACGTAAACGTAAAAAGGAGGATATTGAATCAACAGATTTATCTCTTTCAAAAGAAAATATCAGATTGTTGGTTGTATTAAACAAAGTTGAAAATCTCCCTGCCATGATAACTTTTGTACAACTTTTACAACCTAACAAAGCTCCTACCAAATCAACTTTACAAAATTCCGATGATCAATCTGACTTAAGCACAACTAAAGTTATGAGAACTATGAATGTTTATGTTTTACGTCTTATCGAGCTTACACAACGTATGTCAGCAGTGATGAAGTTTAATGAAATATCGGAAACTATCTTACATGATCCAATTATGAATATGTTCACTGCACTTAGTCAAATTAGTTCAGTAAAGGTTGACCCCAAGTTAGCTGTTGCTTCTCCAAAAGATTATTGCCAGGAAATTGTTGATAGAATACAGGATGCTGACATTAACTTAGTAATAATTCCATGGAGTGGTGCTGGTGAGATAGTAGATACGCCAATTGAAAATGAACCACGCGAGAAAAAACATACAAGTCCACAGGTTGCAAGTTTTGTTCAAGGAGTTTTTAGTGAAGCAACGATTTATGCAAGCGTGGGCGCGTTTGTGGACCGTGGTTTTGGTAGCATTGACAGTAATACTTGTACACTCCCTAATCCGATAGGTTATCTCCGTGTTTTCGTACCATTCTTCGGTGGTGCTGATGACCGTGAAGCTCTAAATTTCGTTTTTAAATTACTTGAATATCCAAATGTTAATATAACTGTACTGAGGATAATAAAATCAGAAGTTCCTACTGGTAACGAAGTCACATTAAGACCTGAAGTTCAATCCGAAATTCCCGACGACGAAAAAGATCGTCCTCCGCTTGACCGACAAATTTCAACTATTACTATTAGTGACGCTGTTGTGAATCGGGAGAATGAAGAGGACGAATCTTTCTTGGACAAGCACTTAAAATCAAAATCTGGATATCCTACCAAAAATGCACGTATAAGTTATCAAGAAGTTTCTTCTAAGACACCCATACAAACTGCTGTTGAACGTTCCAAAGAAGTTGTCCATAGAAAAGATTTAGTTGTTGTAGGGCGTAGTCATCATTCGCATGCAAATGAACGTCATCACCATCATGAATTCAGGGAATTAATTAAAAATTTAGGAAGTTATGGCAACGATACACATAAATCTTTAGGCTACGTAGCTGAAGCATTTTTAGTTGGAGGTGTTTCGGCTAGTCTTTTGGTGTTGCAGGCAAAGGATGTTGAAGATAAAAAATGAATTGATTAAATAATTTATATATCTATGTAGTAATTTTTTAGAGCTTGGGCCCGGGTATTATAATACATAATTAATGTCTGGGTAGTCGGAATAATCTGGATATCCACTTATTTGTTAATTTATTTATTGTAAATTTATTATATTTATTAAGAACAACTGTTGTCCGGGTCCAAACTCTAATTTTTTTTTTGATTATTGGTGCGAGGAAAAATTGTTCATTGGTTACAAAGATCACTGAGTAATTTCTTCTCGACCAAACAAAATAAGCAGCTATGGCACGAAGCATGTCCCTCGCAACCTGAAAATCGAATTTGGTCAAAATCATCGAGCTGAAAAAAAAAAAAAAAAAAAAAAACGAGGAAAACAAGCCTGGCAGATTCTTAATATATTATACCAAAAAACTTAAGATAGTTCATTTTAATAAAATTTATTTTAAAAAGTCCCGGGCATGAAAAGTTATCTAGTCTATAGGAAAAAACTTATCATATGTAGTTGTCATATGATATATTAGATTTTCATGACAGTACTGCAGTAGATGGATTATGTACTAACGCTAACATACTGTAAATGTTAACATGCAGTAAATGCATAAACACATGATAAATTATAATTTGATCATTACTAATATATTATATTATATATATATATATAATTCAGGTTATAAAATCACGAACTTGATCATGCGTTCTCTAACTTATTGAATCTCTTCTTGATTGAATGAACGTAAACGAGATAATAAGAACATTGAACCATCAGGAACAAAGGAAATCCGTAGTATTAATTCGTTTTATTTTGTTTAGTAAAAATTGAATAACCATCGATTAACAAATTTTAAGAGCTTTAGTTCTTATATTAGGGTGTCAAGGATTTTTTCTGCACAAGTTTACGCGATTAATTAAATGATGGCAAGCAATCTATCATTATATGGAAATAATTCGAGAATGATTAACTTGATCATTGCAATTAAAAGGCTTAAAAATCAATGCTAAAAGCCTGTAGAATTCGTTAATCCATCAAAAATGTAAATGGACCAAATGGTTTATGAATTATCATTCATGAGCTACTCGGTCAACATGTATATTTAATGGTTTGATTAAATTCTTTAGGTTCATAGCAAAAGATAAGTCTTTTATATTAGTATGATGACGTACCCTAATGTTATGGCTGGGAGAATGACGCATAGTATATGCGGCATATTAGCTCCGGCAGCAACTTTGAGTCACGCAGACTGAATGCCATCGCTAGGAAAATAAGCACCGCTAGTACCCAGGGCATTATTTTATCCCTTTTACTGATTAGCGTTAATTTACTGAAAAGAATCGGTCATCGGTTTTGGCATCCCTCTACAAGACCTCTTCTCCCAGTTTTGAACTATTAAAATGAAACTCAAATATTAGTAATAGTTCGGGGATTAGTAAGAAAAAAGTTAAGCTACCTTATTATATGATCAAGATTAAATAAAACATATTTGTGTTTTATACGTTTCGGTTCAGAACTTATTATCGCCGTGCTATCACGATAATCTCGCGTTAAATATTTCATATTGATATTGTATTACGTTAATTACATTTAGTCGCAAATTGTCTGTGACTTAATAAATTGCAATAAAAGTGGGTTGTATACAAAATCTTAACCGTTTGATATTCAATCAATTAGGCTAGGACTAGGTTTCCGGAAAGTTACTAGGGGTAAGGAATAAATTTTGTACGTATTTGGTCGACACTAGTATCATGTCGACAATAATACTAATAGTCCGACATAAATGGTAGCCGGATTTCTTTGTTTGACTCGGATACTATAAACTCCGAAATTTATTCCTTCTAAGGCTAAATACGTGGGATATATCAAAAGTTTTGTCATAGAACAATTATCTCAATTATTTTTAAATCTATAATCTTAAAAATTATATTTATAAATTTTATAGTTTTAATCTACAGTATTTATAAAAAAATTGAGCTAATTTTAATCAGATAGTTTTTAAAAAAAATCAAATTTTTAAAATTGGTTTTAAAACAATTAAAGATTTTTTATAAATAAAAATTACTAAAAGTTTATTTTTAAAAGATTACAATAAATCAACAACTTAATAAAGTTTTTTAAAAAATAAAAATTAATAAAGCTAAAAGATTTTATTTAGGGCTCTGCAAATGCCTATGCCAGGCATATTGGCACTATGCCAGGCACTAGTGCTTTATGCCATACCTATGCCTATAGACACAAAAGTACCAGGAATTATTATAGGCATGGACACAAATGCCAGGTATATTTATAGATATAGCCAGGTATTTTATAGACATAGGCACAAATACCAGGTAAAAAGATGCTAAAAGATGCCAAAAAGATGCTAAGCACAACTGCTAGACAAGTTGCTAAGCACAATTTATTAATAAATATTAAATTTTTTGTTTCTATTCTCATGCCCATGCCAAGTTTTTGTACCCATGCCTATGCTTATATCAAATTTTTTTGTACTTGTATCTATGCTTATACCAAATTTTTATACTAGTGCCTATGCCTATGTCTATACCTAAATTTTTGTTAAACATGAGTATAAGCCTAGGTTGCAAATCTCTAATTTATTAAAATCAGCTTGGATAATTTTGTTAAAAATTATTTATAATTATCTGATATATAAGCAATTGATAATTATAAATGATAATTAATTTTTTATTTTTTATTTTTTTTTATACTCTTAATACTAACTTTTTTCTTTTGTTTAATTGTTAATAGTATTATTATTGAAGTCATCATTAGAGCTATTACAAAAATCATTATAGAAGTTATATTCTAATTAGAGTTGTGGCTTTGGTAGTTATAAAATTGCCAAGATATTAGTGTGATTTTATTAGGCTTTGGTTATTATTAAGTTGTAAATTTGCTAGTGCTTTTAGCAGTAGTTGTAATTTAGTTATAAATTTTAGTATCATTAATAGTTGTTTATTATAAATTTTAGTATTGTTAGTAGCTAAGATTTTGCCACTTTTGATTATTTGCTCTTTTTATTATTTTTATATTTTGTTATTGCTAATTATTATAGTATTATTTTATCATCTTGAAGCTATTATTATTGTAATTTTATTATATTATTGGCAGTTCTCTGTATAAGTATATTGGTTTCATGTAATTTTATATTGTTTTAAACATTTTTTTTTTTTTTTTAAATGATTCTGTCTTTATTCATATAAGCTGTTATATAATTTATATACAATTTGTACTAAATTCTTACAACCTATAGCTCTATTTCAATAAAGACTCACCAGGGATTAAACCCAATGTGACTTGCCATACCAACTATTTACCTTCTTTGGAATCCTTAACTTGCTAAGGATTTTGTACCATTTCTAATACCCACTTTGGTTTATAAGTAGGCCATTGTATGCCTTTTCAGGATCACCCAACCTTTAAGACCTTCTTCCATCAAAGTCTGAGTAGAATACCTATCTCCTACTTTTTTACAAGCAAGGACTATATATACTATTTTTATTAAAGAACAACTATATCTAGAAGAAATAAAAGAATTTGAAACAACTAAACACTATTCTAAATATGTTTTCATTATAAATGAACAAAGATAAAAAAAGAACAAGAAAGTCAGGTAATCCTGACAAGAAAAAACTACATACTAAAGCATGATTATAACCTGTATCAGATAGATAAAAATTATATGACAATAGCAATATTGCATATCTCTACTATAAAGCTTTGCTTTAACCTCTATAATTTTTCTTTAAACTGCATTAATATCAGAAGTTTTGGTTGGACCTTTTAATCTGTATCTCAAGCCAGGTGCTGCCACTATCCGAGGACCTATATCTTAAGCCACCTGCTACTGCTATTAAAAGTATCTTAATCATTAGCTCCAGATCAAACTAGTAGTGCTTTATCCAAATTAGACCAAACACATAGTTGCTATCTACTATATTGACCAGGAAAGGAAACTAGTAAATAATATTAATCTTTAGATAGGGGTAAGCTGTTTTACCCACTTTTTTTCAGAAATTTTGTTGCCAGGATGAGTGAGTGAGTAGAAGAAAAAATTTTTCAGAGTAAAAAGTGACTAAACAAATAGCAGTAACTTGTCATAAACTGTTTTTCCCAAATAAACTTTTCTTTTCGGTGAGTGAAAAACTCTGGGCTTGTTGGCAAGTAGCATATGAAAACTACTTCTAAATAACAAGTACATCCCAGCAATAAGTGATAAACTCTAAGCCTGTTAGCAGGTAGCATATAAAAACTACCTCTAAATGACAGGTGCTGACTTATAGCTTTATTTTGACTCCAGGTGCTTCCTATAATCTCTTTACTGTGTTTTGAGTTTGAAGAATTTTTTTGGGAAATTTTGGTACAAGTGATTAATAGAGAGAGTTGACTGTGTTTTAAATGTTTATATATTAGATAATATATTATAGTTAAATTAAATTTATATAATACTATATATAACTTGTCTTCTAGCAAAGTTCTTTTGCTAGAATTTGATTAGTTAAAATAGAAGTTTGCAGGCTGAAAGTTTGTAAATATACAGTATATATAAATATTAATTACTATATTATATAAGTAAATATATATATTAAATATATATATACTGTATATATAAATAAATAAATTGCTAAATTTATTAGATATAGAGATTTAGTAAAGTGGTAGAGTTGTTGCACTCCTAGATGGCAGGTCTAGGGTTCAAATCCTATGGATGACATTTTTGAAAATAGCTCTATGATATGGTTAGCAGCTATTACTATTGGTTGGATTTTAATTTATAACCTTGATCATATCATCTAGAATAGGAGCTTTGGCATAATAAATCTAAGGAACCAAAATAACTAAAAACCATTTGGCAAGTCTCAAGTTAGAAGGTAGTATAACTTTTGATAGTGCTACAGGAAGACTAAATTTAGAACTAGAAACTGAGATCGGAGAACCAAGCAACCAGGTCCTTTAGTAAGAGAATATACTAGCCAAACCACCAGGTTGCCAAAATCAAAGAAAAAAAATATATGCTCTAGAAACATGTATTAAGGGGAGGGAGTTCATAAGGCATATAAAGCCTAGACAGACCAACCCTTCCAGGTTGCTAGCTAAAAATGAGGGAAAGACTGATAAAGAATCTGAAAAAGAAAGAAATTTGAATGTAAGTACTGAGGTTGTGTGAACCTTACAAAGGCAAGAAGTATGTAATGAAAAACTAATTAGGATGGTTGTGGCTCGAGATATGAATCGGGTTATGGCTGTATTCTAAAAAATAGCTTGAGATATGAACTCAGTAGTGGTAGCACAACAGGTACTAATTAGGTAGAAAATTACCAAAACATGCAGATAAATACATGTATAGGACATAGACTATTCTGTTAGATTTATTTCGTGGATAGACTAGCCAATAGTTAGTAAGTCCTAAGATAAGTGCGAAATCTATAGATGTTGCAAAATCTATGAAGATTAGTAAGTGATATTTTGGTTAGATTAGAAATAGATGTCAGTTATAACCAGAAGGTTTAAATGGTATCTTCTGTAGTTAGATATAGCAGATAGTGTAGAACCTTTAGGCGAACTACTTAAATTAGGTACTAAAAGTTAGGGTTCCGCAATTCGATTTGATTTGATTTGATTTGATCAAATATTTGATCTCAAATCAAATTCAAATACAGAAATTTCAAATCAAATCAAATTCAAATTGACAAAATATTTGATTCGATTTGAAAATACTTAATAAAAATTACAAATAAATTTGATTTGATTTGAATTTGATTCGATCAAATCAAATTCAAATACAGAAATTTCAAATCAAATCAAATTCAAATTGACAAAATATTTGATTTGATTTGACTTTGAGGAACCCTACTAAAAGTGCATATGTGGCTTGATATATTCTCATTGTAATTATAACCTGATATTAATAACTTAATAAAAAGTTCCTGGCCAGAAAGATTACCTTAATACCAAAAAAAAATAAAAAATAAAAAAAATAAATTGCTAAATTTAGAAGTAACTATATATATTTATATAATTTATATAATAGACTAGTTTTTAATAAAATCATTTAAGTGAAGCAACTCTTCTTAATGATCTCTTGTACCAAAATCATAACAAACTTTTTTTTTTAAAAAAAAACAGTAAACTATAATAAAAAAAAAAGAAAATAAGACTAGTCAAAACTATAAACTGACACCTGTTATTTAAAAATAGTTCTTATATACTACCTGCTAACAGACCCAGAGCTTATTACTCACTATAAGGATAGTATTTGTTATTTAGAAGTAGTTCTCATATGCTATTTGCTAACAAGTTTAGGGTTTATTATCTACCAACAAGAAAACTAGCAGTATACTTGGCTCTATATGTTTTATTAGCTTTAGAAAAAAATATATATTTTTTTAAGAAGAATACAAGAGCTATACTTTATACTATTACCTACTTACTTTTTTAACAAAATTTTTATAAAAAGTGGGCAAAATAGCTTACTCCTATCAAAAGATCTGCATTGTTTACTCTATACAAATCAGAACATTATAGTAGATTGCAACTATGTGTTTTATTTACTAATGAATATGGTGCTACTCAGCATAGTGAGCTTTCTCTATAATTGGTTAATTTTTCATAAATCATTTTGTGATCTTCATAAAATTTTATTGGCTAGTTCTCATGTAACGATTTCATTTATTAATCAAGATACGGTTTATTGAAATTTGACATACTAGTTTAATATACTGGTTAGATAAAATGTTTGTATAAGAAAATCAAAAAGTAAACACTAACCTCAATACAAATAAAGGAAAAAAAAAGGCTCGTTATTGCAATTTAGAGAATCATGATGATATGATCTGTGATTATGAGTTGCATAGTGCTTCGATTGTATCAGATCAAATAAATATACCAAGCTCAAGACAATATTTAGATTTAGTTGGCAAAGCTTTATGCAGAAAACACTATAATAAGTATATTGTAAATGCGAAAAGAAGTACTAAATTAAC
>CAJVPU010001617.1:0-12407 GCA_910591775.1 Dentiscutata heterogama | reverse complement strand
CAAATCAAGACAAATTTGATTTGATCAAATTCAAATTGGCCTAATATTTGATTTGATTTGAGTTTGAGGAACCCTACCCTTTTATTAACATAAGCTAGTACATTTGTCTATAAATTAATGCCTATTTTTATTAGTTCTGTATATAATAATTTGACATGAAGCAGTATATAATATAAATGACTCGGCATTATGATAATTCAACATGAGTTAACTATTTGGCGACATAATAATTACTAACAAACAAATAATTAAAAATGTTTACTAAATTTGGCATGACAATTATCATTATAGATCGCATATTTTCTATATTTGGGACTACTTATATAGGGATACGTACTTTAATAATTTGACTTGTTATACAAGTTATATTTGAGCTGGGTCTACAAATTTAGAATAGCCAATATGTTGTATTATATATTGTTCAAACACCTACATATGTATATGATTTTTTTTCACTGATATCTAAGTTTGGGTTGGCTTCTGTATACATATTATATGCGTTATTTTAACTCAACCATATATATATGTATTTTGGGTGCATTGCAAGCATATAATTTTAATTTTTCTAGCAATTGGGTTGTACAACACCCACTATTTGAGATCACCTGGTCCAAGATAAACAAATCCAAGATATGCAAATCTGAGGCATATGAATTTGGTTAATTATATCATAGATTTATATTAGTTAAAGTATAGTTGAAGTGTGGTTAAAATACAGTTGGTAAAATAATTAATTATACGATATATCATAATATAATATGAGTAAAGTGCAGTTAAAGTGTAGTTAAAGTACTGTTGAAGTGCAGTTATAATAGTTAGAAATATACTTATGTGTTATAAACACTAGCTCTGCTATAAAACAAAGCAAAAAATCTCTATCAAACCCAAATATCGAAAAATAGTTGAATGGACTAATTCTCAAATCTTTGTACTTATTGATGAGCGTAAAAATAAAAATGGTAAATATCATAATTTTGAAAGGAATCGAATTAGATTTTGGAATAGCATTGCAACCAGAATTAATCAAGAGTATAATATAAGCTTTAATGGGTATCAATGCAAAGAAAAATTTATGAATCTTGTTTGGGAATACAATGTAAGTATAGTATAATAAGAAATTTATCAGGATTAGATTTTTTTGTTTACATCTAATAATTCATATTAATTAGTTAATATGCGATTATGTGGCAGGAAATTAAAGAACACGAAGAAGCCGAACAGGTGCACAATATTTTAGTGAATTCTGTATATATTTTTAAGAGAGGCCTAAAGTGAATTTGATAGAATCTGCAATATTAATTCCTCAAACCGTAGGTGAAATAGAGATGTGGGAAATACAATGCCAACACTATCTATTGAGGAAGTTGAGCATGCATTGAGTATGAGATTCTCTGTTAGGCAACTAAACCAGTTTCTATCTATTATTAGTAGAAGGAGTCAAAGACATTTACTATATCCTGCTTTATCCTATAATAACACTAATATAAACAACTCTGGTATGAGAAATTTTGAGCAAAATATTAGCATCCCAATACCTCCAATTAAAACATTATCTCTCTAACCACCACTTTACTCACAGGCTACAGATGAAGCACAAAATAATAATTAGAGCCAAGACAGTTCTAACTATGAAGTAGCTGTCTCCAACAGTAATCTAATACCTGATTTGCTAAATTTATCCTTATCACGAAATGAAAGTGATGCCATTATGCATAAGAAAGGTAGTCAACCACTCTTCTATATGGAATCGATAAATGAAAAGGAAAGATAAAGATCCTTGATCACCTTTCTTTATTAATAAAAATAGTACAGTTATGACTTTTCAAGTCACTCTATAGGCCTGCTATATACATGTGGATATATCGCTAATTTTAATATTTTACCCAAAAAATAAAAAATAATGTCTCAAAAAAATATCTGTTATTTCTAGTAATAAGCATAACACAGATATTCGATCAACATATCATATATCATACCAAAGAAGAAAATTGAAGGTTATAGAACTTCTGCATGTATAGTGGCTTAGCAATTTTATATATGTTTATTAAGAAAAAGCCAACAGCACTTCAGATGCGAAGCATCCTCCTTTCAGAAAACAGTGGCTTAACAGTAGTTTATGACCTTTTAATATATGTCATAGTGAGAATAATTTAAAAATCTTTTTATTGCGTTACAATATTATAAGTTGTATAAAATTAGAAATTGGTTTGTGTCACTCTTCTGCAAGATTAATTCCCACAATTAATTTTTATTAATAATAAATATTATAAATAATGTGAATAATATCTAGACCTATACGATTCTGCAATAAGAATAGGGCTTAAAAAGGCTATAAGGGTAATAAGTATAATATTTCTTATCAGTAGTTTTATCCAAATTTATATATTATAGGGGACTTGGAATTTTCAGATTGTCAAGATCATTGACTTTTTTCACTTCGCAGAAATAATCATTAAATCTAAGGGGAGTTAATTTTATCAGAAAAATAACAAAATAGACCTAGTATTTGGAATATATGGCTGAGCAGAGTTGCTTTATTCTGCTTTATTCTGTTATTTACTTACTAATTGTGTACTTTTTTTTTCTGGTAGGTTCTAAGATCTAATGAATAAACAGTATAAAATAAGCAAGTTTCGCCCATAAGATAAGTTAGCAATAATGTTATTTTTTGTTTATATATTTTTTACTTGATTTACTTGCCAAATTTTTTAAGTAATTTGCTATATATTAGCTGATATAATTTTATTTAATGAAGACTATGAAGATGATTTTTTACTTACTATGTTTTTTGTATTTAGGAATGAAAAGTGAGTACTAATGATAACACCACCTCCAAGACTAACGAACCCAACCCTAAGACTAATGAATATATTTATCTTAATTGTCTCTTTACGCTCTGCTTACCGTATCATTTTTTTAAAATGAAAGTTTCTAATAGAAGTGATATTGAATTATTAGAAACTCAAGTTCAAGTCCATTTGTCTCTATTATCATCTGATGCAACTAGCACACCTCACCAGATTCTTATATTTCACCCCCAAAAAAAATATGTGAATATGCATTCTCATACTAATCTTTATACTCTTTTCAGTAATAATCCTGATCAAAATATTATTCATGTACTTGTAAAACAATTACCAGGATCAGAAACACAAATTATTTAGCTTTTTTTATTTGTATTCACACTTATAATAGCGATATACATTTTTATATGTATATTATCATTCCGGCAAAAAAATATTAAATAAAAAAAGGGACCGCTAGGCTCCTAATCATCTTTTATTTTTACATGATCATGTCAATAAGTATTGGTTACTATTTATACTGTTATTTTGATATTTAGATGCTAAAGCATTCTCTTTTCAAGAGATGAATATCTAATTCATATTACACTGAAATAAAAATTTTGTCACAGTAGTGCAATAAGACAACTATATTTTATTGGTTAAGGTATGACATCAATATCATAATCAATTGTATAAATTATATGGCCTGCGATAAATTTAAAATCATTGTATATCTGAAAATTAGAAATGGATTATGTATATATCCTAGGCAGTTACTGGTGAGATAATAGGACTCATTATTGATGAGCTTTTTCTTTCGTATCTTCTGTTACGATAATAATAGCCTCTATCACATCTACCATATTCTTCATATCTATCATACCTATTATATCTGTTATTATCTGATTTATCTAGCCTCTCTTTTTTAAAATCATTGTCATGGCTACAATCACTATCATCGACTATCTGACTTCATTAGTCTTTTTCTCTGACTGAGGTGTGGGATTATCAAAACACGCCTCATCATCATAATATATCTCATTATAGTTATTATGATTCTCTACCTTAGCTAGAGCGATTTGAGGTATGAATGATGAATTATCTAAAGAATTAGAGCTATATGTAATAGGAATAGGTGCGATTAATTTGCTTACCTTAGCTGAATTTTGGCAGGAACTCAGCTGAAATTTTAGGAGTTGGTGACTTGTCTTCTTGCTTGAGGAAACTATTTATAATTTCTTTAATTTTGTCATTAGTTAACTCTGAAAAAGAATTCATATTATAAGTTGTGATATATTTAATTTTATCTATTCCTAAATTTTCAAATAATTTGTATATTTTTACGGCTTTCTGAGTTTTTCCTTGCAAATATTTATATATGATTTCTGGGAGCTGTAAACCTGTTCCTTCAGATCTCTTTTTACAGAGAATAGAAAGATCCTCTAATATTTTATTATAAATAATTTCTTTTGCTTTTTTCTTACCAATTTTGTTACCTTTGGTAACTTTGTTAACTTGAGTTATAAATTTTTTTCATAGTAGCACCAGCACAATATTTCTTCCTGATTCACATGAATTGTACCATATTCAGCATTAGTTGCTTTATAAAATAATTGAGCTAAAGTAAGCAGTGGTACTGTAGAAAAAATTTGGCTTTGTTGTAATAATATATCATTAGAAGAACTAAGAATACATTTTTGAGACTGTGCATCATTTTGAATACTATCAGATATCATTTGAGAAATATTTTTGCACCTTTTTCCCTATGACTATTTTTTAGCAAGGGCACCCCAGCTAAAATTTTAGATTTTCCGAGTTTAGTGTTTCTAAATATCGAAGTTGAAAGAACTGATACCTCAGGTATCACCTCTCCTAGTGAAGTATTATCCGAAGATAAGTTTTGTCAGAGTATCTTTTCTCTAAGTCTCTCTTTACAAACTTTTTCTTTATATTTTGAATTTAGAAAATTGTCAATTTCTATATCTTCTGATAATTTAGACTCTATGAGAATAGGAGATTTGATATGTTGGTTTTCCGATTCCTGGCATATATCAAAGTTAAATACATCATCAGAATTTGAAGTATTATTAGATATATTAGATACCGGAGTATTGTTAGAATTTTTTATTTTGGTAGAGATGGTATTAACTGAAGATTGATTAATTTCCTTAGCATCGTTATCTGATTTAACAATAAAGTTATTCTTTTAATCAGTTTGCAATTGCATCTGTTCTAATTTTGAAATTCTGGATCTAAGCTTATTGATTCCAGCATCTCTTAACTTCCTGTTATTTTTATTCTCTTTTGCAGATTGTTTCAATTCTATGATTCTAGCCAAAAGCCCTATTTTCTTAGTCAAGAAATTAACATTTTTATTTCTAAGCGAAGCATTTTCAGCTTCAATCTTAGCATATTTCTTTTTAATTTTAGCAATCTTGGCTACAAGTCTGTAATTCAATTCTCTTAATGAATTATCTTTAGATTGTATATTTGCCATTTTTTTATATAAAATATGGATATATTCAATTCTTTTATCATGGAGATATATATTTGTATGATGAAATTTTGAGATATATGCTATGTAAACAAAAATAAATAAATAAAATCACATGACTGTATGAAAAAATTTCATGCTCTATCAAAAAATTATCAATCATATGCAAGATAATATATATAGATAACAATACAATAAGATAAATTCACGAAATATACAGAATAAAAGTAAAAATGAACAAATTCTATTGCAGGTACTATATACTACGTTGCTAAAAACTTATTTCTATGATGTTTTTGGCTAGAAGAGATAACTTTTTTTTTTGTAATATGAATACGTTTCTTTTAGGGTTTTTTTAGATCAAGATTGTACCAGTCTAAACCCGTAGATTCTGAATTGGAACTGGATAAATTACTCTCTATAGATAATTTCTTAAACATATCTATAAACTTTTCTAAATTTAGATCAGATTTATCAATTTCTGTTTCAGAATGAAATAAGTTATTTTTACTAGAGCTAGCTTTATTACTATTTTCTTCAATTAATGAAATACTTATATAATTGATTATAATTTTAGCATAGCGGATACAGGTTTTGAAAGAATATCCAAAGCTTATTTTTGCTTCATGCATCTATAACCAATCTCATACTAGCACCAAATCAAATGATGGATTTTTGCAAATTTGAAAATTTATTACTTTGGTACCATCTAAGCTTCGCTATTTTCTTTTATACCAAAATTGCAAATCTAAGCATTTTATTTCTTTGCCTATCAAATCATTACCAGATATACCTTCTAATCTATAATCTTTTTCAAGCTTATTATACAAGTGCTTGCTAATAGTATTGAATTTAGATGTTGTATCAATTAATGCTTTTACTGAGATTTTTCCTTCTACAATTGTTTTTATGAAATCCATATCAAATATTGCTAGAAGCAACTACACAGTAGCTATTTAATGATATATATTATAACTGAAAAAATAACTAAATTTAGATAATTAATTTTGGACAGATATATTATAAGTTAATAATTTCTGATATATAAATTCCTTATATATTATTTATTTCCTCTTCACCAATTACTGAAGATAGTGAAACCCAAGATTCAGCAAGATATTATAAACATGATAGCAAACCCTAATATTTTTCAAAAAAATTATACACTATGCAAGGCTAAAAGAAAAAAAATATTAAGGGGCAAAGCCCCATTGCTTCACAATAATGATACCATATCTGAGTTCTTATCCTCATCTTTACCTGGGTCTAGTTTTGAATGATTTAATGATGAAGATTTTGCTATAAATATAGTGAAAGCAAAGAAGCGTGATTAGTTTTCATTGTTAAAAATTTCTCTGTATAAATTGATATTATCCTTGACCTTACTATTTTCTTGTTTAGGTGCTAGAATATTTGGTTTGTCATTCATTATACTATAATGTTCAACTAATAAAGCATGACCTATTTTATATCTACATGCCAATTGCCGTAAATATTAACAGCAAAAATTATTTCTATCTCTATGTACTCTGGAAGTATAATCGGCACCTATTTTTCTTAACATAAATGAGATAATTTTATGTGACTTAAGAATTGATTAAGAGGTGCAACATTAGTATTTCCATCCTTTTTTTTTAACAATAAAGAAAATTTATTCGATATTGATCTCTGAATCCAGATAAGTAATTCTCTTGCTCGTATTAGATTTTTTTCTATTGAAAGAAATGGCTAGGATTCTTCTATCTCATCTTTATTTTTTGCATAGAGTAGTAGAGACCTTCATTTTAGTCTCGAAGTTGTATTTATATTTCAAGAAAGCAACTTCATTCATGCTCTCATGCTCTTTTTTCTAGTAGTTTTGGTTATCCCGCAACTCAAAGGTAATTTTAGTTTGTCATTGTTTCAATTTTTCTTTGATATTTGGAAATTTTGTTGTAAAAGAAGGATAAGAGTACTTATATCAGATTCATTTTTAATGAAATATTCTGAAGATAAAGAAATTAAAGATTCAGGTAACTCTTTTTTAGCTTCAGTAATGCTTGAAAATTGTTCAGAATTATTTAATTGATTTTGAATTAATACCAAAGAAGGTAATTGTAGTGATTTTGTTATGGATTTCTCAACCATATTATTACAAGAACTATCTTCACAAACCTTATTACTAGATTTTGAAATAGTAATATTAGTGGTAATAGGTATTGAATCAAAAAGTTCCTGAGTTTCATCAATCAATTCTGGCTTATATGGTAGAATAATGGAATTGTAGGATAATAATTAGGACTATTCAACTTTATAGTTTTTATTCTTTCTTGAGTCTCAAAACTAGCTCTATTATCTGCTATATGATAAATCTAATATGATTTTTTACGTACTTGATACCCCCTTGAACCTACACGGGTTTCTCTACTCTTGACAGTATAACAACACTAATTACTTAGTATTGTATTAATAAATTTTATTGTGCCATTGAGATCTGGTATTCCTTTAGCTCTGGTCTTAAAACCAAAAAGCAATAATGCATCTTCTCAAATTTTAATAATTTTTTCCTGTGATTGTTTGAAAGCTTTTGCCATATCATCACTAGAAAGAATATTTGTATCATCTATATTACTGAATCCTACTGATTGTAAAAGATTGTGCACTGCTCTTCATTGTTTTGCTGAATAAAATTTATGTAAATCAACTAATAATGGATTCACAGATTTGCGTGAATCATCCTATTGAATTTCTTCTTTGAATTTTAGATTTTCTATCGAATTTATTGCATTAGAACCTTGTCTTCTAAAATATGCCAGCCTTTTAAAATATTGTAATGGTTCAGGATTATTCTA
This sequence comes from Dentiscutata heterogama, assembly GCA_910591775.1. Lineage (NCBI taxonomy): Eukaryota > Fungi > Glomeromycota > Glomeromycetes > Diversisporales > Gigasporaceae > Dentiscutata > Dentiscutata heterogama. Next base: position 4,296 of record CAJVPU010001617.1, on the reverse strand, counting down.
TCTTTCTACAAATTTTTTTCACAAAGTTTGATTCAATCATCATTATTCATATTCCAGTTTCAAATATTATCCTTACCTCCAATATCGTCTAAAGCATATATTCTCCATAAATAATGTTGTAGTAGGTTATGTTATCAGCAAAAGAACATTCAGGATTTAGCTTAAGCATTTCAGCTTCATTAGGATTGATATCTGGAGCATTAACTATTAATTCTGCATCAGAACTTTTGATCCTTTTTTCAGTATTCTTAATAGTATTAAATACTTCTGTATGAGAATCTTTGGCTAATTTGGTATCTTTTACTGTGATTAATTCTAGTGATGCTCTAGTACTAGCAATCAAACTGCAAAGAATTTTTAGAAAATATTTGGCAGATAAGCATTTCTGATATTCAACCTCAATATAAGTTTCTACTGCTAGAGATGAATCAAGTATATAACAGTTAGCAATTTTGTTCTATTCACAGCACCTCTTTATTGCAATTGGTAATTCTCCAGGTCTTAAGGCCGAAAGTTCCTCACGAATAAGGTACAATTTGGTTCTTTAAAAATCTTGAAATGTGTTTTACTATTGTAAAGAGAAACAATACGATATGGGCAATTGCAAGTTCGATAAAGCATCTGAGTAAATGCTTCAGCGTGTACTCCTGTATTAATATTACTAATTGTTATAACTGCATCAAAATAGTTAGAAATTTTGAATGAGATGCCTGAATCCACAGTACTTGTATAGATTACACAATCAAGGCCACTCTAGGTAGCATTAATATCGGCAAAGTCATCCTGGCATTGTTTTCTATCCATTTGACTAAAATAAACTCGTGATAAAATATATGAACCATCTAGTTTTTGCAACTTAGATGCTTGATTAGCTATTGTTTGAGCCTTTTTGCAGGAGGTTATTGAAAAGACAATATGCTTACCTTCTTTAAGCATCTCAAGACCTTTATATATAGCTTCTGAACCTTTATTTGAATTATAAAGGATTTTTATGGTCTTACTTTTACATAGCTGATACTTATTATCAAAAACTTGGATGTTTTTACCCCGGTATTGTTTTAAGAAGGCTAAAGTCAACTCATTTGCAAAAGTATCTATGGCAACCACATAAACAGCTGACTTTAACAAATTCCGTATGGCATTTTCAGATTCTCGTGCATGGATTCTACTTGCTATATGATGCATAATACTATTTGTTTTATTTAAAATAACTACATGAGAATAACTCCATGGAAATTAAGATGATATGTACTTTCGATCTGAACAATAATAACATCCTAGTCACGTATAGCTAAATTACCTTCATTTTCCTGATAATGGCACACATGAAGCCCAGATTTCTATAATACTTCGATTTTACTTTTAGTTTTATTACTAAGAGTTTTATGATATGAAATCTAGTTAAAACAAGGTAGATTTGCTTCACTTTTAGCTAAAGAATTAAGAATCTCTCTTAAGGTTTTTGTTTTTTTGCTGGCGACGAGTAAGTAAATTAGGATTGTAGTAGGTTCCTTACTTATGAAATCTTGATAAGCTTCTGGGCATTCTCCATTTCTTAACATTAATATTATTTCTAGATAATTGTATGAGTGGGCATGAATATTTTACAGCCTTGTACAATCTTTCAATTAATATCTACTTCTTGAGTTTCACTTCTGATTCGACTTTATCTGATATATTATCGAAGCTAAGGCCCTTATGTTCTGGCTTATATTGTTTTTGATGATAACACTTAAGTATGAAATGTCTATTTTGATGAATAAATCTATAGAGTTGGTCTTTTTTATGTTTAACGGCACATATAGGATATTCTTTAATAGATTGTGCTTGAAAGTTTATAAATCTCTTCTTGATTCTTCCAATCTAGAGCCACCTATATTTTGCAATAACTAAATTAGCTCTTTTAACCAAAGTATTATTATCCTCAATAGGTTTAAATTCCTCTTTTGCCATCTTTTCTTCTAAAAAGGTTTGAGGCCAGATATCAGAACAATCAGATTTAGATTGAACTAAATAATCCTCTAGCTCTCAATACTCTTTCTTAACTGAAGAAACTGCAGGTTATTTAACTCTGTCTTTCTTTGCTAATCCAAGAAGCCAGAAACTAAAATGAGATTTATAGAGACCTATATCAATAAACTCTGAATATGGCTTTCCAACCCTATTAGCAACTTTTTTCACAAATCCTCTAAGGTCTCTGTAGTTAACAAAACATGCATAATTATATATAATATGCCAACTGTACTTACTACATTAGACAAACTAGCTAAGACAAAAGCATTTAGAGTTATAAGATGTTTTAAATCTAAGTATACAATATCAGCACAGACAATTAAGATTCTAGATAATAAATCTTTACATGAAATTTTACTTCCATCTAAGGAAGGAAGTTCAGGATTCATGGGATCGAGCTTTTGTCTCGCATTAATATCCAGAACCAGACGAAGAGGCAGATTTCTATCAATGCACTTGTGAATATTGGGTAATCCATAAACTTTGGATGGGCGATCAACTACTATAAAACTCTGCCCTACTACCCAAATTATATATTCATCAGAAATTTCTTCAGGTCGATACGCATCTAAAAGTGCAGTATTATTTTTATCAGTATAGCCATGACTTTTTAGGGTCACCCCTTCAGGCCTGGATGCAAGCCAGTATTTATAAAATATATGTTCTCTATGGCCAGGTTTATAATCAAGATCTGTTAAACCTATAAAAAGCTATTTTGCTTTATTATATTCAGCTAACTTTTGATTTAAGCACTGTTGCTACAATGATTTACAAAGATGTTTTTTTACTTCACTAGACAAACTCATTTTATTGATTTGAATATATGTGTTATTTGTATATGTAATGTATAGTTATAAACTAAAAGTATTATACTTAACCCAAAAAACTTTAAAATGAAATTAATTATTCTATACAATTATTATTATAATAAATATGGGACTCTATTATTGTTCTTATATTCTTAGAACTGGCAAAGTTTGCAATCGAGATTGCTATTGTCCAGAAGGGTGTAAACTTCATTGGAATTCACCAACTTGGATTCCTTGCAAAGAATGTAGTAAATTAATATATTCTACATATTGTATACTCGAATTATATGAGTAAATATCAAAAAAGAGAATATTATCATTAAAAAAAACAGGCTGAATAATATACAAAAATTGTTATACTTGAGAATTATATACCTGACTTACCTGATTCTATACATAAAGTATAATCATATAGCTCAATATCTAGTAACCTTATAGGTATACATAAACTCTTTTTTTCTAGATATAGGAGGAAAGAAGTGTAATTAATTTTAATTTGAAAAAAGAATCTTTATAGTATATATTAGATGAAAGTAGTCTATATAAAACATCTCAACCAACTTATACTAACCATGACAAAAATCACTACATCATTTGGGACCCCGCACAGCAAAACATTGCATTGGGACAATCATGTGATTTTGAAAAAATCACAATTGAAAATCATCACGTGATTAATTTTAATTATAATAATAACAAACCAAATTCTAAATTTTACATACATTTTATTAATATATTTTACAAATTAATAATATTTTTAGAAAGATACAATATATTAACAGATTATTATTATAAAATCTCAAAATCTGATTGGTTGGCCCAATGCACTGTTTTGCTATGCAGAGTCCCATTTGTAAAACACTACAAATTGACTTTACAAACCAGTTTACCACAGCTTAGTAGTTATGTCAAAGAGTTGGCTACTAAATTTTCAAATGGCAAGACAAAAAAGCAGGTCTGAAAAGCCAGAGATTAGGCTAAAAGTCGCTTTCAAGAATTGGGATTAAGTAAGGAGCAAGCTGATACTCTTATTCCTATTCGAGCTTCTGGAAAACATGTTGATGAAAGAGATCCCATTAAAATTATTACCCAAGATATTATAAAAATTAATCTCTTACCTAAAGAAATAAATGGAATAGTATATAACTTGGCTTCTTCTGCTCCCACTACTGTTGTGGGAAATTCTTGTCTTAATTTATTATAAAAAAAATTGCATAGCTTAGGAGCTAATTATCTCATCATTGAGGCAACGAAAATACTCTTTATTACTAAAAAAGCAAATCAGATTCAAGCAAAAAAGGATATACTTTGTGGAATTAATGGTTATGATTGTTCTGAGTTTTTTTACCTGGATAAAGTTCAGGAATGGCTTAGCGAATATGATACTTCCATGTAGATTCTGCAATTTGATTTGATTTGATTTGATTTGATCAAATATTTGAACTCAAATCAAATTCAAATATAGAAATTTCAA
>CAJVPU010001616.1:0-12409 GCA_910591775.1 Dentiscutata heterogama | reverse complement strand
TTTTTTTTTTCACTTTTCCCATTATAAATTTTGTTTTTTCTTGTAAATGAGTTATTATTATTTATATATCTCTTGGTGGTTTCATTGTTAACTGCCCCAATAAACTCTTTATCTTGTTAAAAATCAGATATGATTTTATTTTTAATCTTTTCAAATTCATCTGTATTTAAAATCTTATAATCTGAATAATCATAGTTGGGAAATATAAGAAAAAAATATAAAAATTTTCAAAATAAAAATAATATCACCTTGTATTTATATATTTCTGTTTGGTCTATCATTGTAAATAGTAAATGTCTTTTCTGAATAAATATGAGTAATGATTCTTTCATTTAAAAGAATTTGATAGTTGCGAGAATAATCAATTAAAAAAATATTAGTATTTGAAAAAACTGGAACTTGAAAAGAGTTATCAGTAATATCATTAACAATAACTCTATTGAGTACTTGAATCTCTTTATTATTATAATTTAAGAATAACAAAAAAGCTGAATTCATCAAACCAGACACAGGTATTAGATTAGTTCTAAAAATCTAAATCTTTAAATGACAAAGTATCATTTTTCTGAATAAGAATTTCTAGCTCTATTAGTATTTAACTAATGAAATACTCCTCTATTTATATAAATATTTGTCTAATAAAATTAAATTCTTTATTAAAATAAAATTCTTATATTTGGCAAACTAATCTAACTGTTTATTTATATTTGCATTGTTCTTTTTATTTATACTTGCCTTATTCGGTACACTTATAATTTATTCTTATATTAAATATATCTATTAGCTAAAAATTTGTTATATCAAAATTAAATACCAACTTATATTTCTATACATATATATTAAATACATACTTTTGATCTTATATATTGATTTTAAATACTTTTTACAATTTAAGTTATATAATCACCTACTAGTCAATGAACTTTTATTAGAACATATACATAAAATATTTAAAATTTAGTATAAAAACTTGAAATAATATTGGCTAATATTGTATTGACTATTATTCTGATACCCTCTCTATAACATTTTGCTAAATTTAAGCCTCCTTCAATATTCCCCAAATGGTATACATTTTAATAATATTTGTATACCTTATATTTATTCTTTTTAATACCAATTCTGTATTCATAATTCTTTTCTCTATCATTAAAAGTATTACTAGTACCCAACTTAGAATATTGAATCACATTTTTTTGTGTAATTTCTCGTAAACAAATATGTCAAATATAAACATTTTTTCAATAATGATATCATATTGGAGTTCAAAACAATGTTTCAAAAATTAATTTCTTTTCAATGTCCAAATAAAATCTACACTTCTTGATATCATAGATATAATTTTCTTCTGAATTATAAATATAATATAACACGTCAAGCAATATTAATTGATTTTTCAGAACAAAATACTTTTTAATCTTATATTTTTGTTTATTCTTTTCTTTAATAGTTTCATGATAATATTTGAATTTTTTAAGCAAGACAGAAATCTGAATATTTTGATGATATGTGTTACTATAAAAATATTGATCTTTTTGTTTAACAAAAAAAAAAGATACAATATATTGTTTAACAAATTTCAAAAAGAAATCACAAATAATAACAAGATTTCTTATATTATTAAAATCTTGAATTGGCAATTTTTCAAAGATTACAGTAATAATCTCAGGTAGTAACTATAAAAGAAAAATTCTCATTTTAAAATATACAATAATTAATATTTTAATATAAAGCCTATTTATAATTATTTTAAATTACAACTGATCAATAATTGATAAAAGCCTAAACAATTACTAGACAATCATTACAAAAATTATGAATATGTGAATAATTACAATATATAAAAAAACTGCCAAAATTTTTTAATTCTCCTTGAACTACTTTTTGATTAAAATACTTACAAGTACTAACTTTATATTGATGATCTTTTACCAAAAATTTTGTAATAAGCTTAAATCCCGCATATATATCACAAGCCTCTTTTCGATATCTATAATATATTTCTTGCTATAAGGAATTAAAACCATTTTAGGGCTTAAATATGGAGAATTCAAATGATTAGTTTTTCTTAACAAACAATATATTATATTAGATTTTTTTTTGAGCTGTTGATATATATTGTTAGTAAACCAAACTTATTTTTTATTTGCTTTTAATATCTCTTTAACTAAAAACTTTCTTTCACAAGATTTGTTATTAGATGAAATTTCTTGGCTAAAATAAAATACATGTTCTTTAGAATCAAGAGTATTGATCACTAGTTGCAGAAAATAAACATGCTTCACATTCTCAGAATTCACCAAATCGAATATATTTTTAAATTTTTGTGATACCCTGCACAATTGAATTTGTTGTAGAAAGCTAAGCAACTTAAATATCATTCCCAACAATTCATTTGATAATGAATTCATTTTGATTAATATACTTCTTGCTTGGTTAAATATGTATTTATACTTTATATAAACAAACTTATTTAAGAAAAATAATAAATTATTTGGTATATAAATACAACTTCTACTGCATACTACATATATATAATTATTCAATTATTTCATATAATGAATATTACAAAGTTATCACCAAAAATTGTAACCTTAATACTTGATGAAATTTGAGTTGAAAATTTTAAAGAAATAAAAAATTTTATGCTTGTCTGTAAATATTTTTTAGAAATTATCAAAAAATATACAACCAAAGTAGCCTTAACTAAAAGAAAAGAAACAAATTGGAGCGATTTAAATTATCTGGCATAGAGTTATATTAGTCTGGTCTGGTCTGGTCTAGTCTCTAAGAGAACCATTATCATAGTATTTATGGTCTAGTTCAATCTGGTCTTTCAGGTCTATAATGGTTCTTAAATAATTACATCAATCTTAATGCATAAGATTGTATTGGCTAAAAATAATGTAATTATTTACTATTAGATGTAAACAAACATTATATGATCTACATTATACCTAATTAAAAAATTTGATTGGGTAATACAAATATCACAGTTATTTTACAAGGACCGGTCTTTTAATAGTTCTATGGTCCTTATCGGTCTTAATCCAGAACTGGTCTTTTTTAGAATCGATACAACTCTAATCTAACACATATCGATGAAATTAAAAATTTACAACAATATATATTATATAAAAAATTCAAATACTATAGCAATACATTAAAATTTTATAATAATAAGAAAAAGATTAAAATTAAAAAATATATTATTCCATCTTATAAATTAGAATTAGTAAATGAATTCTATTTCTTTTACAATTTATTTGATAATTATGTCTTTGATATCAAAGTATTTAGATTTTATTTAAATATTGACAAATCAGTTAAAGATTTTTTCATGAAAAATCGATTCAAAAATCAAAATATCTGCATATTTAAACAAGAATACTTTTTTAATTTTAATCTGACTTTATTTAAAAAACTAATAAAAATTTAATATTTGCTATTTTATTATTTAAAAAACGTTTATAACTGGTCCAAAACAAAATATATATTAAACGTTATCTTTTTTTTTAAACACCAAAATGTCGGACACTTCAATTGCCAAATTACCTAACCTTGAACTTGCGCATTACCGTTTCATTTTGAATAATCCCAAAACTCCAGAACAATATGAAGAAGCTAAAACAAAGTTATTTAATATAATTGATGAAAACAGTAAGTCCCCTACCTGCATTAGGTTAATAAGGGTCAAGTTCGATCTTTATAGTAATTTCTTTTTATACTGTGTCGATTAAATATTATAGATATGGCACCATTTTACCAACTGGTAACTGAAGAACTCAAGATCTCGTTAGACAAGACCTTGCTGTCCAAATACCAAGAAGCTAATAAAGAAGAGTTAGAAAAATTAGAAGAACGGCTGCAGGATGCCGAAAAAAATCTTGGTGAAACGGAAATAAGCGACGCTTTGTTAGCCAAAGCCGATTACTTTGCCAAAATTGGGGATAAAGTATGCATGATCACTGTTCGATCAAAGAAAAAAAATTTTTTTTTGTTTCATTAATGAAGCCATCGATATTCATTGCTCTTTTCGGGGATATAGGAAAAAGCTCTCACAGCATATCGAGTTGCCTTGGAAAAAACCGCAGGATTAGGTTCTCGAATTGATATAATCTTTTCTTTTGTACGAATTGGATTCTTTTTTAATGATAATGACCTAATTTGTCGTAATATCGAAAAAGCAAGAAGGTAAGATACACGCGAGTTAACACAAAATATCAATATTTAAAATATTTGTAACAAGAACAAATTCAAATTAAACTATATCATGTGCTAGTATGATCGAAGAAGGTGGTGACTGGGATCGACGTAATCGCCTTAAAGTTTATGAAGGCATATATCGATTATCAATACGTGATTTTAAAACAGCAGCAAATCTATTTCTTGATACACTTTCAACCTTTATGTCAACCGAGTTAATGGAGTATAAGGACTTTGTGAAATATGCAGTTTTAGCAGGAATCATTTCTCTTAATCGAGTTGATTTAAAAAAGAAGGTATTTACCTTTTTTAAAATGTTTTTTTTTTTTTAAAATAAATTACTTTTTAATATATGATTATTCATAGGTGATTGATGCGCCAGAAGTATTGGAAGTACTGGACGAGATCCCATATTTAAAGGACTATATCAATTCACTTTATAACTGTGAATATGCAAAATTCTTCCGATCCCTCGGTAAACATAATTTTTTAACATACGTTATAATAATTAAAAATTGAGTAGAATTTAATACATATATTTGAATATAGCTGATGTGGAAAGAAGTCACCTTCGCACATCAAGATACTTATTTTCTCACCTCCGATATTACGTACGTGAAATGCAAACTTTGAGCTATATTGCAAAATTTTATTAACACAACTACTTTTATGTCTTAAGTAAAAAAAAAGATCCTAATCTTACTCTAAATTGATTTACGTAAAAAACATTTTTTGAAAAAATTGCCCTTTTCTCAGCACCTAGCCCATATTAAAGTATTTGATGTCATGTTGACGCAATTAAATTTAAATGAGTTAAAGCCACAATATACTAAAAATATTCTTTAAAGTCAGTATTATCGCCATCGATTACTAGATAACTTTTGTTAGGCAATTTTATTTTACAATTTTAAAACATTGATATAATGTTATTTAATGCAGGATAATTCTATTGTATAAAACTTTGAGTGATAACGCTAAGAGAAATTCAGGCATCACTCATGAAAATTTACTTATTCAATAAATAAAAGATTTCAGAAAAAAAAAAACAAAAAAAAAAACATAAATATATATATATATATATATATATATTTTACTCTTCACTTTCTAACTCCCCTTCACCTGAATTAGACATAACAACATCACCATCACCATCACCATCACCATTGCTACTGTTTGACTCGACACCATTTTCTTCAGTTATTTGAGGAGCGGTTGAAACCGGAGAATCAACGGCACCGTTCGTTCTACCATTACCATTAGTGCGAGCGCCAGTACCTCTACGCCTGCCACCACCATTTCTTGTCTTCATGACTTCAAAATGTTGTTCCACATAATTTTTACATTTACTAGCATTAGGCAAGTCTTGTATCATTTTTCTAATTGTTGCCTGTGAAAACCCAAAATAGTCAGGACCTGACGCAGAGTTAGAGTGATCACGATGGCGAATAGCATTAGCTTCACGAACGACTGAAGTCCAAGCACCAGTCGCCGTATTCGCTACGATAGGTTTCTCCGGTTGATCTTCAGCTTCTATGACAAACTAATATTTATAAATAATATTATTAATAAATATGTATAGATTTATTTAAGAAGTTATAATAAATAAAAATTTTAGATTGATAATATACCTTTGGACCATCGCCACCATCTTCAATCTTACAGACATACATTGTTTGGGCATCAGCATTGATCATGCTATTGTAGGCTCTAAAAAAAAAAAGTGAATTAGTATTAAAGTGAATGAATGAATGAATGAATGAAAATTAAAATATGAAAAATAAGAATTAATTAAAAATAATAAAAATAATTAGATATAAATTAATTAATTACCTCTTAACAGCGTATCCGACAGGCCAAATATATCTTTCATTATGGAAAGTATCACGTTCGTAAACGACAGTACCAAGGCTCAATACGGTCAATATACCAATTTGAACAGGAAGCTTATAATTTCCATGTTCATCCTGTTCAACATATTGAACTTTCATAGTTTTAGCATTGAGCGGACGTTTACTAGCACGTTTCTTTGGAACTTTTCCAGAAGGATGAGTGATAGGAACGGTATTCACAATGTTGTTTGCAGGTGTAGGCGGAGAAGATTTTTTATTGGAAGCACGTCCGCGGGCAGGTTTTTTTATCTGACGCATGATAGATGACGCTCTAGATTGTTGAGCCGAAGAAGCTGTGATATAAAAAGTGATAATTAATGATAATTAATAATAATAATTAATAATAATTAATAATAATAATTATAATAATTATAATTAATAATAATAATTATAATAATTATAATTATTATAAAATAATAACTTACCATCAGAATCTGAAGCTTCGGACGAGAGTTCAATTGATTTTTCAGAATCAGAAGAGTCAGTCACATACCGGCTGATACGATCCAACAACAACCTACATGAAAGAATTGGACATATGCATTAAGAATTCGTCAAAGTGAAGAATAGGAAAACATTATATTCAAGAAAGTAAGTACACACTCTTTCTCTCTTTTGAGGGATTTGATCCTTTTACGTGACCTGTCGAGTTCTTTAGAAACCTTATCTAACTCTTTGGAGACTTTATCAAGATCCTATTCAGATAATATAAATAAAAAAAAAGTTGGTCAGCCTTCATGATAATTGGTAAAAATTACTGCACAGTTAAGCGGTATTTGTAACAAGCAAGTAAGGAAAACCGAAAGCACCAAACAATATTAACAAGAAAGACCAAAGTCACAGGTTAACTTTATATCTTTACAGCCACACCTCATAAGATTATTTAGGTTATAAAGTATTGCGAAGAATAATATAGGACATAGTATAGCATTAGCGGTAGCGAAAGGAAAATAAAAAAGGACAATATAACTCTACTAACAACAACATAGGTAAAGGTTAAGAGGTGTAGTCGGAAAACTTGGAGGGAGACAAGTTTAAGAACGCTTCGCAATTAACACAACCTCGAAGAAGGCACACAATTACGGGATCGTAACTCTTTAACATAGGTACATATACATTCTATATATTTATTAATTATAACTACTTACAGTTTGCATATCACAAACTCTACGCTTCAACTTTTGGTATCTTTCATGGGGAACGAGACCATTCTCATGAGACGAAACATGTCTTCCCCTACTAGAGTGGGAGTGGTTTTGAGCCATGAATGAGATATAAAGAGTATAATAGGAAGTAGTACGGAAAGTGGATTGATTTGGAAAGAGATGGAAGACTTTATTTTTTTTTTATTTTTTTTTTTTTAAAGGGGGGGGAGAAAATTAATTTTGGGGTAGAGTAAGTAATAAGTATTTATTTGAAAGTAATATAACAAATAGTAGTCAAAATAGTACAGGCAACAATCTTCGGGTATGTGAGGGAACAACAGTCAGTTAAGAGATGTCAAGTAAAGTTTTTTTATTCTGTGGGAAGAAAATTACGGGGGATAGTCCGAGATAATGAATTGTATAGATAATTTTTTTTTGCAACGCAGACGTAATTCATTTGTATGGTTGTATTTATTCTGTATGTTGTGAGGGGTTTTGGTTTGGAACATACTGGACGGAAAGGCTTGTGTGTGTGTCCTCTTTCCAAGACAAAAAGCCGGCTGCCTCTTTCAAAAGAGAAAATGATTTCATGCTGTCTCCAAACCTTTACTGCTTGCACGTTGATTGGTCAAAAAAGTGATGTGCAACGTCACAGCATGCAATTGCTATCCATATAAGGAAAGACCAGAGTCGGGGTCGTGTCTTGCTTTATATTTGAAAGTCATCAAATGACAATATAAATTGTATTCTAAAGACAAAAACAGACAATACTACACCGTGGCACATACACATCAGGCCCATCCAAGCATTCTTTATAAATTTCTTCCCTTTTTCTTTATTGACTAAGAGAAGTTAGAATTTTTGTGGAAATCCATGATGAACTTTTTTAAATTAAGTATACATTAAAAAATATATATATCTATAAAATTACGGAAAAATTTATCTCATTATCATAAAATATAAATTTCGCAATAATAATATATATAATAAAAAAGTAAAGGAGTAAGTTTCATTTATTTAAAATCAATCCGTTTTAAGTCAAGAGAGAAAAAAAAAAAAAAAAGCTTTTTGATGGATATTAAAAATCAAGAATTTCGTAATTGGGTATCCGCGGAAAAGTCGGGATGAGATAACCCTTTATGTCTGCTAGTAAATAATATCAATCCAAAAAAAGCCTCTCACCAGTGCCACATCCCCTAAATGACACCCGATTTAATGCACAGCCGTACTCCCTTCTCATCACACGCTTATCAATCGTACAAGAAATTTAGTTTGTACTAACATACTTTATTGTATCCCAATTATCTTCCAAAACAAATATCATTCATAATCTAATTTTAGAAATATTTCACCAAGATTTGCCACATTTTTTTATAAATTTTGTATTATTTCGATTTTTATTGAAAAAAAATTTTATCTTAAATTATTGTTGTTATATTTCCGTTATTATGTTATATATTTTGTTATTATGTTAATTATTACATTATTACAGTATTACAGTATTACGTTCATGAAATATATCTATCGATCAAATATGTAATTCATGAAAGTTTGGTTTAATTTGGTACGATTTTCTATATTATAAACTTAAAGATTCGATTGTATGTAAAAGAAATTCGTACATACGTACGTACGTATGTACATTCTTTGTCAAACTAAATATTACACATGTTATTGTGTTACGTATCCAAAAAATTCGAATGTTTACGTATTTATATTACCCATAGTGGAAATCAGGTGGTGATAGGTGGCTATGAAGGTGATGTTTAGTTATCACCGAAGAATGCATGCATATTTCTGATATGTACATACATACATATATACCATATATATAAGTACCTACGTCGTACGTATTACCGCTGGTCACACATATTCTCGATAAATGACGATTCGTTCTATGTTTATATTGCTGTATTATATATAATTGATTTATTTATTTAAAATTGAACTATATTTATTTTTTTCCGGTACTAAAAAAAAAATTTTTGCGTACGAGTACGTAAAATATTATTGTTTCACCTTCGAAATCTGTAAACTTCGATTATACGAACTTATGTAACTTATATAAAACGTGCTAAATTATTGAAAACATATTCCGGTCAAATTTTAATTTATCTCAAGTTTCATAATAGTATTTGTATTTTTTATTAGGGTATTTGTTTTTCCTGTTTATTAATTTGCTTGTCGAGGCTTTTGTTATTTTGATTGGATTTCGAAAAAAAAAACTTCCTAAACGTATCAAAAAACAATTTTTAGAACATTATTATATAGTGCACCATTAAAATCACCGGCTATTGTGTGTAATAAACATTTTTATAAACAAAATGTTTAAATTTGTTTTCTATAATGGGTTTTTTCAATTGAATTCTCTTTTTAATCTACTTGTTTAAACATTATATATACTGTACATCATTTTTAAGTCATAAAGAAAACAATTTTAAAAACACATGCGTACGTACGTATAAACTAACACTGTTATACTGTATATATATATATATATATATTTATCAATAAATATACAGTTTATAATAAAAACTTAAATTTCTAATGGTTCAATGTTCCCAATTGTAAATTTGCCGTTAATCAGCTCGGATATCTATCAATTTCCAAATGTTACCTAAACGTTTGGTCTAAATTAATTTGTTTAATTTGATCTGTAGTTTAAACCAGATTAATTTCTGAAACATATCAATATCTGAAGCATAACACTTACAGTCAGTATATATATATTTAGTATATATATATATATATATTGCAAGCTTATACAAATTAAAAATATATATTTATATATATTAATTAAATCTTGTTTTTTAATAAACTTTATTTTTATTTTTATTTTATTAATTATATTATTATTATTGTTATTAAAGTATTAGATATTTTGGATTTTTAAAAAATAAATAAAAATTTTTATTTAAAGCTAAGTTTTTTTTAAAAAAAAAAATATTTTTTTACAAAATTTTTTATATATCTTTTTATAATTACTAACAACTAATACTTTTAACTATTTTTATCTTTAAATTTTATTTAAACCTATTTTTTTTAAATATTTTTTTTTTGTTGTTGTTGTTAAGATGAGGTCTTGCTCATATCTTTATTAATTAATTTATATAAATAGTTATATAAAGACTATATAAAAACTTAATTTGCACAAAGACAAATAAATATAAATTATATACAAAAATAAGAGCTTAGACTAAAAGCTTAAACTAAAGGTTTAAACTAATTATCTGCGACTTAAACCTACTAAAGTAGTCAAGACTTACTAGTTTAAATAGTTAGAATATTGTTAATAGGTATACTATATTTAATCTACTTGGTAGACTGAATATCAAGCTTGATAAATACTTGTTTTAAAAGAGAGCAAGTATTGGGTTTAGAGTGTAGTTGATTAGCAAAGCTACAAAAACAATTATAAATATATTTAGTTTTGCTTCTCTTATTTGTGAAGGTTAAAAATAAATTAGATATTATATTATTTTTTTTAAATATTTATTTTTTTAAATTTTAGATTAATATATACTATATATATAAAAACTTGTACTATATTGTTACTAAATAACAGGTATAAGTATTAATTAGAGATAAGCTTAATTTGGGTTAAAATTTGTAATTTTACTTTTGCATATTATTTTATAACAATATAGTAGTTTTGTATAATATAGTAATAAAAATACTAACAAATAATATTGCAAAAAAAATAATATTAAAAAAAAACTAATTTAAAATAATAATAATCTATTATCAAAAAAATACCTAGATAGTTTCTTTCTGTCAATCACTGTAATCAAAACCAGAGCTAAAGAAAAACATAAAATTAAACATCTGTGTATTAAGATAATAGTTAAAATAGTAATAGAAAAAAGCTAATACAAGAAAAATTATCTATAGTTATATAGAACAAGTTTGTCTTTTAAGAACTCTAGTGTTCTTTAGCTATAAAAATATAAATTTTTAACAAAACTTGAAAATTTTTTTAGAAAACTGGAGATTTGTTATAACCCAGTTTTGTATATCCTTAAACAACAACAACAAAATAGCAAAACAAAACAAACAGATTTAGATAATATAATTAATACAGATAGTACTTGTTATTTAAAAGTAGTTCTCATATGCTATTTGCTAACAAGTTTAGAATTTATCACCTACTGACAAGAAAATTAGAAGTATACATGGCTCTATATGTTTTATTAGTTTTGAAAAAAAATATACTTTTTTTTAAAAAAAGTATAAGAGCTATACTATAAACTATCACCCACTTACTTTTTCAACAAAATTTTCGTAAAAAGTGGGCAAAACAGCTTACCTCTGTCAAAAGATTAGCATTGTTTACTCTATACAAATCAGGATATCATAGTAGATTGCAATTACACATTTTGTTTACTGATAAATATGTCGCTACTCCATGTGACAAGGCCTCTATCTAACAAGCCACATACGGATATTTGGATAGTCAGAAAGAAAGTTTTTTATTAAGACATAGCTTTATAATAGAGATATATAAATATTGTATTTGTTATACAATTTTTTAAATCTAGCACAGATTATAATAGTGCATTTTGTTTTTGTTTTTTTTTTGTTAGTTTCAGTATTTTTTCTTTTGTTGTTTTTCTTTTTTCTCTTTTTTCTTTGTCAGTATTTGTTTTCTTTTCTTTTGTTTTTTTTTTTTTATATTAGTTTTTTTCTTTTATTAGTATTTTTATTTTCTTGATAATATGTTATACTTTTCTCCCTTTTTTAATTTGCTTTTTATGAAGAAAGAAAAATTTTAAAGAAAGAAGTACAATTCTGACACAGTATTAACAACCATTCAGTAATGTTGATAAACAAGTTTCAAGTATAGTTTGAGACTCTGACAGAAATAAATAGTTATATAGCAGATTGTACCTGGGTACTTTGGTATTGAGTGAGTCTTTCTTATGCTTTTAGATAAATTGTATACTGTTGTAGATAGCAATAGTTACTATCCCTTAAACCGTATTCCAAGCAAATTTGCCTGGAATTTTGAAGAGTATTTATAATTTTTTAAATAAAATTAAAAATTATTAATAATATAGGGTATAAATATGCATAAAAGAACACAACTCTTTCTAACGATCCCTCATACCAAAATTACAACAAACCTTTTTTCCAAAAAACAGTAAACTATGGAAGCAAAGAGTGGCAGAA
>CAJVPU010001615.1:0-12415 GCA_910591775.1 Dentiscutata heterogama | reverse complement strand
GAAAGTATATTGATAAGCTGTTGAGGCATTTGTAATCTAAAAAGGGACTTTTGGAAAAGTTCAAAATTGACTGAGTCATATACTTTGCTTATATCTTGTGAAAGAATCCAAAGTTGACTATATTGACAGTTAGCATCTTCGATTATGTTGTTGAGAATGTGTATAGGGATGAAGATAGAGTTACTAGGAAGAGCAATAGGGAGCAGGTTAGAAGAAATTACCTGCTAGATCCATTGGATGATAAGATTTTGAGTGTATAGTCTGGTAGTTGGATCATTGCTAGGAAGGTAGATAGAAATAATACAGAATTTGAAGTCATGTTTAAAGAAAAAGTCTATGAATGTGGCATATTCAGGATGGGTAGTAATTTTGTGAATATGAGGAGTAAGATGTTTACAGATCATAATAGCAGTACTGGCTTTGGAGCTGTCTGTACATGACCAAAAGTAAGTATAGGAGGGGTTGCCAATGGTTTGAAATAAAATGAGCTATAAGCAAATTTGGTTTCAGTTAGGCTAATAATATCTAGGTTGTTAGCTAAGCAATAGTCTTTCCAAACTTGTTGTTTTAACTTTTGGTTAAAACCACGAATGTTGTGAGTACAAATAGTAAGGTTAAGGGGATAGTAGGTTGAATCATAGGGTGAGAATGAGGAAGTTTTTAGAGAAGTATAAGTAAACCAGTGCAATAGATCTTTAAAAGGTGGTGTAAAGTAGTTTTGGAGTGGGTATGGTTTATTAGGGAGGCAAATATGTGCTTCTTCATAGTAGTCATTAGTATCTTTCTTGTTTAAGATAGAGATTCTAATATAGGAGAGTAAGTAATAGAGAGGAAAGTCATTTCGTAGGTATTTAAGAAAAGTGAAGATTGTTTGTGGGTGTTCGAGCGGAGGTAATTGTAATGAAAGAGGAATCTGTTATAGCATGTAGTAGGATCAATAGTTCCGAGATTTTCAGTTATTTGTGTTATTGTTTCAAGGCGCGGTAGATCAGGTTCTAATTAGCGGTTTAGAATTGAAGAAATGAATAGTTGTTCGTCTTCATCATCAGAGGTAGTTGTTGATGTAAGTTGGGTTATGTTATTTGTTGGAGATATTGTGTGTGGATTATAGAAGGCTAATGATGTTGAAAATGATTCCACAAGAGAAATGTCTTCTACAGCGTTCACCGTATACCTGGCTCGCATAGTTCCGCAAGAGCTAGCAACACTCAGATTAGACGTTAGAGGGTTGTTTTTGTCTAGCTCTTCCAGGTAAATGGGCTTATCCATCTGCCCACTTACATCATTCCCCTCTTTAACTACGATGGATGTATTTTTTAAAGAGGTGGTGGCTGCATTTATGAGGTTTGTAGAAGACATTTTTATTGAAAAGAAGACTCATTAAGAAATACTGAGTCTTCAATAAGTGTGGGGGTTTGGAAGCTAAGATTGTATTTAGAAGTAATGATCTTTTCAGCTTCTATATAGGCATGTTCTTTGTAAAATTTGGTAAGTAGAGAGTAAGAGGGTTGTTGAGTTAGAGTTAGGTCATAGTAGGTGATAATTCTGGCTAGGAAGTCAGTACTAATAATATTAGTAGTGACTTTTTCTATGGCCAGTTCTTTAGTAAGATTGCTAATTTGAAGATTTGCTGCGGCTTTGTGTTGATAAAGTGTAAGGAGTTGATAAAAGAAGCCATTGCAGCGTTTAGTAGAGAGTAAAGTTAAGTTATTATTGGTATATTCATTTTCTTCACTATCTGCGAGTTTGTCAAGAAGACTTGTTGGAATTGGCTTAGAAAAAGTAGCTTCATATTTGGCATTAGAATCGAAAATAGTATAGTCGAAAGTAATTTGTGGTAAGTCAGTTTCTTTAGAGTATTCTTCATAAGATTTAGCTAGAATATCTTTGAACATTCTGGGTATTTCATGTCTATGATCAAGGATATATTTGCAGTTTGTATATTTGCAAGTGAGAATGTGAAAGTTAATATGTCTAAAGCATTTGTCACATCGATTTTTGTAAGAGTGAGGTCTTAAGAAATTTTCAAGTACAGGAGGGAGAAGGTTTCATAATTGAGAAATAAAGTGTTTACAGATTTGAGATTTGAAAATAGTTTGTGTGTTGTCTTTGTCAAGTGGAGTTTTAAATTGTCAGTTATAGATAGGAAAGAATTCTTCAAACCAGTTGTTAAAGTGGTCTAATGAGTTTTTAAGTAAAGAGATACAGAATTGTGTATTGAAAATCTTTGCTAGAAGGTTGAAAAGTAGTTAAATATTAAATTTGTTATCAGATTTGATAGTAAGATATTTTTCATCTTTGTTTAAAGAGACGGTGTGGGAGATAATTTTGAAGATTTTAGGATGTAGATTAAAGTCGTTAGCAAATTTGTGATAATCAATTGCTTGATATGTTTCTGAGAGGTATAAGTGGAGACGAGCAAGGTTAAGGCCAAATTGGAGATGGTTTTCAGGTTTGTAGGGAGGAATGGTTGCAGGTGAGGTAAATATTTCCAAGTAGTTAAGTTTAGTGAAAAAAATATTAGTAAATTTTAGGATAATCTTTTTGAGAGTATCTTCGAGAATATTGAATAGTATAGTTGCTTGGTTGCTAATAAAGGGGTTAATTTGATAAATATATTTAGTAAGAAAGTCTGGTCGTTTACTAGCCATGCAGCAGATAATATGATAAAAGCTGGCTTTAAGTGGTTGTTTGTTTTCAGATGCAGCTTTCAAAATAGTTCCAAAGTAGAAGTTGTGAAGATGTTTTTTAAGTAAATTGTAAAGCTTTTGTGTAAATAGGGTTTGGAGTTTAGTATGAGGTTTCATTTTATCTGTAATAAGATAGTTGAGAAGCCAGTCGAAGGTTGGAGTAGATTTAATTTGCAGTTAAACAGAGTTCATAGTAGATGGATTGAGAGTGATAGAAGCAAAAGAGGGTTGAGAGATGGGATTAGAAGAATTGAGAGTAGGTAAAGAGTTTAGTGTGGCTGATGCACAAGAAGGTTTGTTAATAGGAGATTTCTGTGAGTGTATTGGTGAGTCGATATCCATGGTAGTGGTTTGAAAGGTATTTAATGGGGCTGTTACGTTAGGAGAAGGTGGTAAGGTAGAAGTCAAATTAGTAGTAGATATTGAATGAGGTGGTTGTTAGTTGGGTTGAGATTGAGTAGAACTAGAAGTAGAGGAGTTAAAGAAGAAGGAGATGGGAGGATTAGTAGAGGATGGTTGTTGTTTAAGTTGTTGTGGTTGTGTGGGTGCTTGAGAGTTTGGAGTAGAGGCTAGAAATTGTAGTAGTTATTGGGTTAGGTTAGAAGGTTAAGAAGATAATGGTTGGGTTTGGGTTAGGTTGGTAGTAGGTTGGTTGTGTAAAATAGGGTTGGAAGAGTAGGAGATTACTTGAGGTTGGATTGGTTCGGGTGCAGGTAGGTTAAAAAAGAAAGAAATAGGGGAAGTTGTAGAAGAGGTTTGTTGTTTAGATTGGGGTGTAGAAGGATTTTGTAGAGAGGTTAAAAGTTGAAATGATGGTTGGGTTGGGTTAGAAAGTTGAACAGGTTCGAACTGAGTTGGGTTAATGAATAGTTGGTTGGAGAAGGTGGTTGAACTAATTGGTGGTTGGTTCAAAAAAGAAGATGCAAGTTTTGGTTTGTGTTGATGAGTAGGTGTTGCAGGTTGTTTTTGAGTTGGGGTGAGTGGTTGGAGGGTATTATTAGAAGGTAAGTATAATTTATAGTAGATATTATTTATAAAGTAGGCTGCATTTTCGTGTAGATAGTACTGAGTTTTTTGAAAAGAGTATTTGCATTCTATGGTCTGTTGACATTTAGTACAAAGATGTGTATAGTTAGTTAAAATTTCTTGATGTGTTTTGGAAGAAGAGGGGAGAACAAAGTTAGTAATTTGTTGAAGTTTTTTATTAAGATTTTTACGAGCATGATTAGTGGTAACGGCAGATAAATTTTGCTTATTTGAAGTATGTATTGTATTAGTTGACAAAATAAAGTGTATATGAAATTTTTTGCAGAAGCAAGCCACTTTAGCAGTAGAGGCTAGAGCTTTAAAGAAGTGTGTGGCTTTGTTGCTGCTATTGTGGAGATGGATAAAACATTGTATTGGTTTGATGCTAGCAGAGATAGGTCTGCTAGTATGTGGTTTATCGTCATAGATCCAGATTCTGAAACGAGATGGGTATTGGGCATAGAATACATCCAAATCGATTGTATTAGGTTGAGAATAGATAATAGTAGGCATGTTGGGGCTGTATTAGACTTGCTAGTGAGATATATTAAAGTTAGAAATATATTTATTGGGGTATACGAAGTAGTTAAAAGGTGTGACAGATAAGCTAGGGTGTGACAAATAAGTAAAAGTGTGACAAATAAGAGGGATATGACAAATAAGCAGAGGTGTGACAAATAATCACAAGGCAGTCATCTTGTATTACACGGGTATATATATAATACACAGGTAGTATGTGTGACGTAAAAACAATTAGTGCAAAAGTTAGTTCGTGTTGTATTAAATATTTACAAAAAAGTAAATATTAAATTTGCAAAAAAGGTAAATATTTGTTTTTGTATTAATTAATTAAAAATAGAATAATTTAATTGCAAACCAATAGAATTTGGGTTCTGTAACATGTGGGTAGCACTAATAGGGCTGCTACTATTACACAAAAAACGTATCCAAGTGTTGGGGTAAGGTAGAAATAAAAGCAAAAAATAAAAAAAAAGTAAAAGAGAGTTTGGGGCAAAAGAACCGTAACTTTGTTAATATTGGGTCTATCGGGTTAGAATTTAGCTTGTTATAATGAGAAAAGTACGTAGAGCAACTTTTTCTAAGCTTGAAGAGTAGGTTTAAAAGTACGTTTTTGCGAAAATAGTAAAAGTTTAGCTTTTGGGCCAAAAAGGCCATCAAGGCATTTAGCTTTAGGAATTTGAAAGCTAAGGCCACACAAATAAAATTAATTGATTCTCGTCACATATTAAAAAAAAAAAGCACCTGGGACCCGGCTGTTTTTATACAAACTTAAAAAAATGTTTTATAAAAAAATTGCATAAAAATAGTAATTAACCAACTCAAAAAATTATCATAACGGTTTATTTAAGTTTTAATAAACACGGGAATAGTTGCTTTTGAGTACGTTTTGCAAATTAGGAAGTTTATTTTTAATTTGCTACTAGTTTTTAGATTTTCTGCATTGTAATATGTATATACGAGATTGAACCCATTGATATACCTTTAATTGAAAGCAACCTGCAGGCATATCTATTTTATAATCATAGTGACATACTTAGATAATGTGCTGAATTTCAAAAAGGAAATTTCAACAATGGACTAGATTGTTGGTCTAATTTCTTCATAGAATTTCTGTGCACATCCATAATAATACACCAGTATGATATAATTTTAAACATATATGTAAAAACAAGCCATCAGAGTATAAAATCAAGACAACTTTTGTGAAATTTACTACGGATATTAGCTTGATTTGATTTGTACCATAGTAAACGTGATGAAAATTTTTTACCTTTTTTTTTTCTTATTTCAAATTTTAATTCTTATCGCCTATTTTCAGATTGATGTAATTGGTTATACTTCACTTATGTACTTGAACAATGAAATGATTTTAGTTGCTTACTCGTGATAAGAAAGTCATGTTTGCCTGAATCGTGATTTTTACATCATTACGAGCATAATCATAATTATCTAAATTGTACAGGTGCTAGCTTTCATTACGGATAACTTTGATTTTGTGTTTTAAACACATGACTGCGTATGAAGCACTAAAACAACTACTGCTTAATCTGTTAATTTTTCAACCTAAAAAAAATTATGATACTTTCTCTTACACTATGCCTGCGATAAATATACAAATTACCCAAGAATCAAAAATATTGTTTGACTGGAAAGTAATACCAGTACAAACTGACATCACTATTAAACAATTTTTTTCAGAGTTTGTTGAAAATAATATGTTAAGTGAACATTTGGCACTAGTTGAAATAATTGAAGCACGATGTGGAAATTCAAAAACTACAGTTAATCAAGGTGTTGATCTTGAATGTAATTTGTGGGAAATAGCAACGGATTACGGAAAACATTTCATTTTTAAATTATATACATTCCAAACAACATTGATTCATCAATATACCAATCCTTTTGACATAATTCTTAATACTCAAAACTCTATTTTACTTTCAATATGGAAATCTAATACCAAGCCAAATAAAAAAGAACAGCTACGAAATGATATAACGGCATGGATTAAGAAAGAAAATGGAGGCTGGATAGGGCCAGATGCAGCTGAGACCATTGGAAAACCGTTTATACAAGATCTAACCAATGCGCTATAGTTTATAGATGGATGTAATCATGATACATTTACCCAACGATACCACTTACCAAAAGCTTTTAAAAGCTTCATGGGCTATAATAATCCACCAAATTATAAATGTGCCCAGCCTAAGTTTAACGTTAAAGAGCTTAATGAACATAGTGATTGTCTTCTTAAATATATTACCTACCGATGGATGACAAGATTACCATTCTCAAACTTTCTTAAAGAACCAGTAACAAAGCTCGGTGAAGATCTCTCAAAATATGCGGAATATCTCCTCTACAAACGTGCAGAAACAGCACAAAATCAAGAATTTAGTCAACCCATAGTTAATGAATTTAATAATGGCTAGTTAAAAATATTAATGGCAAATGTAAAATGTACACTAGAAAATACCATAAAATATAAAAACCTTTCATTAGCCTTAGAATCCAAGCAATACTGGCAACCAATTTTGGTTGATGACTTTTGCCTTTCAATGTCACGTATGTAAGTATCAAAAATACATAAAATAAAATAAAATAAAATAAAACAAAAAAAAAAAAAAAAAAAATAAGAAAATTCTTATGTCGAATTAAATGCGTATAGGCAAAAACATCGATATATAACGAATTTAGAAGTTGGATTCACATTTAAAGTTGGAGTCTATACTTATCATTATGGTAACATCTGCAATACAACACATGTTTGGCGAATAGATGAAGAAGCATCAGAGGAAGAAATTGTTGATCAGCATTATAAAATTCGAACAGATTTAAAAAAATATTTACCCACCTATCATACACGTCGTATGTGTCGAGAATATATGGACATATGTAAACTTCATCTAAACAAGCAACCAAAGGCAAAATTACGATGCATATATAAGGAACTGATGAATAATGCATCAGTAGCGAAAACAACAAATCAGAAAGAAGTTGATGAGCGTGTTAAACTGGCCTTTGAACTTAATGATCCTAAAATAATTAGTGATCTCAGAGAACTTAATGAAGGTTGACCGGGCAAATATGATGAATTTTGGGCTATAGGCAAGAAGTTTTTAGAGGGCATTGCGCAGGAAGTTGTGATTGCTGTTGACGAAAGAAAACACGATCCAATTGTGCATCTTGCACAAGCCATTTCGGCCCGTGATCTTCATGATATGATAGCAAACAAAGCAAAAAAAATTAATTCACAAATACTAATCCCATCCACTCAATGGTTTCGTTTACAGTTTTGGCCAACTATACCAACGAATAAGAATAGCTTGCAATATACTGGTATTTTACCAGTTAAATTTATGGTTCAGGCTCATCAGCTTCGGTGCGAGCATGTTGACCTGTATTATACATCTGCGTTATTTCAATATTTAAAAGAAATAGCAATCATGTTTCGAGATGAAGCTCAGCTTATTTTTATGGACGATAAACATCGCTATAAGGTTGGTGAACCTGGGTATCCCGTTGTGGTTGTAGATTGTGGAAAACGAGTCCTTGTTAATCGTAATACAACATTTACTGTAAGTGATTATGATTTTACAAAATGTGAAATTATCCCAAGCGTTACAATGTTGTGCAACATACCCAGAACAATTGAAGAATCATTTTATGCTGAAAAGGTTTTTGTTGGGCTAAAAGAGTGTATCTTTGAGCCGTCAAGTCCAATATGACATATTACAGAATTATACAATATTTTAGAAAGTATTGAAGATGACAAGCCTTATGCCTTTATATATACCGATGGTGGGCCAGACCATCGAGTAAACTTTCTTCATGTACAACTTGCATTAATTGCAATTTTCTTAGCTTTGGATCTTGATTTTTTGGTTGCTGTTCGAACACCTCCAGGACACTCGTGGAAAAATCCGGTTGAACATATTATGTCTATCTTAAATCTCGGATTGCAATGCATTGGTCTAATGAGAACTGAAATGAGTGAAGAATTAGAAAGTTTGATGAATACAATTGAAGAAATTCGTAATAAAGCTAATAAAACACCTCAGCTTAAAGAAGGAATAATTAAAAGTGTATGCTCTACAAAAACCATTATGCAAAAAATTTTTAAACGGTTAGAGCTCAAAAGGGAAAAATTTTCTGTATTTGAAGTAGCAACAGATCAAGACATGAAACATTTGTAGGAATCGGTACTTGAAGTAGATATTTCATTGGTACCCGAAGATACATCAAAGAAACATATTGAAAATAAGGTCAGTTTCAAATTTGCAAGAAAAAAATTTGCAACATGTACTTAGATTTGGAGTCTATTTAAATCTATAATTTTATTGGCATTCATTTATATTCTTTATAAATAAATAAAAGATGCACCCCTAAAATTTAAATTTTATATTAAAATAGGCTCAAATTTTAGCGTAAGCTGCCACAATTAATATTTACTTACAAATGTATTTATATATGTAGCCCCGTATCCTTGAGTTTATGAATCATTGCTGTCATTCGAGAACGTATTTTTTTGAAATTCAAAAATGTCAAGAAGCTGGAACAGGTTGTACAATTTGTAGACTGCCACGGAGTAGACCTGATGTATTTTCAAAGTTGCAACCCTTCCCCGATCCTATTCCTAAAGCAAATGAAGATCATTATATGCCATTCTGTGAAATATATGGTAAAGATACTAGTGAAAAATACTACCCATCATTGCTTCAAAAAGCCAATGTGCCTACATCAACAACTACTACAACTATTGATAGTCTTGGTGTTAATGGAATGGGTTTCAGTCCTTGAGCACAATATGCAACATATGTTTGCATCTTGGTCAAGTGCATTGAATGTAACCGTCCGCGAGTTCTCTACTCACAACATCGTCTAAACCCAGAGGAGGAAAATCTTCTTAGAAATTTCTTGGAAACAATTGATTATACATGCGGCACAACATTTTATGGAATTTCAGATCTCATAAAAGCCAGTCCACCCTCATTTCGAAACGATAATAATTGCAGCATAAATAATGACAAAGTTGAGCTTCAAGATGCAGATAATGATATAAATAGTGATGGTGACTACGATGGCGATGGTATGGAAGATGGTGAAAGGTTCACTGATGATGGTGACTACGATAGCGATAGTATGGAAGATGGTGAAAGGTTTAATGATGATGGTGACTACGATGGTGATGATATGGAAGATGGTGAAAGGTTTATTGATGAAAGGTCTGTTGATAAATCGTTTACAGAACTACAAAATACAGAGAATAGTTTATCTTTAGAGACATTGTTCAAACGGGTATTTGTTAATGCCAAGCTTACCTGCGCAACATCAATAGAAGTTCCTTACTTTTCTTCTCGCCTTTATCCCGACGTTTGTTTCTAGTGTGGTGATACAGAAATCTTTTCTCCAACTCCTGCTGGTGAACAACCATATTGCTCTAAATGCTATACCACAGTAAAAACTAAAAAAAAAAAGGGCAAAGGCGTTAAGTTTAAAGCTAAAAAAAGAAAAGCAGTTAAGAAAAGTGTCGTGGTATAAGCAAAGGCTCTTATAAATATATTATCTGCGCAATCTTAAAAGAATTAGTCATACAACGGCATGTACTACAACTAGTTCAAATATTAGAAATGTGACTGCAAATATTTACACAGCCCAGGAACGGGAAAAAGACTACCAAAAAAGCACACGTAAAAGTTTCTGCAAATAATTCTATATTTTTTTAACCTTACACCTTGGAATAAATTTGAAGTAAATATGATAGTCGATTTGAGTATTTCATAGTAACATTTCACGTCAGTGTGGTGTAGCAACCTATAGTTAATATAATAATATTTGTGTCAGTCTAAAAAAAAAAATTACAACCCAATTTTTCTGCTGAATTCACTCAAAAAAAAAAAATTTATCTAAATGAATTTTGTGAATTCTACATGAAGCATACAACTTCTGCCCTTACAGTGTTATACTTATCAATTTAAAAACTTGAAACACCCTAGCCCTCTGTCTCCTATAACTTCATGTAAAAACTTCAAGTTATATTTCAAAAGTATATGACACTATCTATCATTCATTTTTATATTTAGCACTCAAAAGGATCAATTTACTAAACAAAATTGTCAACACAATAATTAAACTCTTCTTCAATTAACAAATTCAAGTATTATAATTAAAATTGGTTCTTTGGCAAAAAATTGGTTCTGGCACTTTAGAATTAGATTTATAGCAAAATTAGTACCAAGATTAAATAATTATAAGTTATATAATATAATTAAAATTATAGCATAATTAGATTATACATGATGTAGAAATTTTATTATAATTAATAGTATAATATATATATATATATTTTTGGTATTAAGATGACTTTTTGAGTTAGCAGGTTTTTATTAAATAAGTATAAACATTGTTACATTATAACAAAAGTACATCAAGCTATATATATACTTTTGGTGTCTAATTTAAATAGTCTGCCTAAAGATTTTATACTATTTGCCGTATCTACAACCTGACTATGGAGTTATCTATTTAAACTTTTTAATCACAACATACTTGTCTATTATACTTAACACAAGTATAACTCACTATACTATATGTAGATTTTGCAACATCACTATATTTCTCAGCTACCCTAGAACTAATTTATTCTTAAAGTAAATCTAATAGTGTGGTATATATCTTATATATGTATTTATCTGCATGTTCAGTAACCTCTTTCTAACTTGTACCTGTTGTGCTACTGCTACCAGGTTCATATCTCAAGCCACTCTTTAGGATATTGCTATAATCTAATCTGTATTTTAAGCTACAACCTTTCTAATTAGTCTTTGATTATTTACTCCTTGCCTTTGTAGAGTTTACACAACTCTAGTACTTATATTCAAACTTTTTTTCTTCTTTTGATTCTTTACTAGTCCCTCTCTTACTTCTAGTTGGCAACCTAGAAGGGTTGGTTTGTCCAGACTTTAGGTGCTTTACTCATCCTCCTCTTGGTATATGCTTCCAAAGTATATGTTTTTTTTTTTAGTTAGTGGTTTGGCAGTTTGGCTAGTATGTTCTTCCATTTAAGAACCTGGCTATTCAGTTCTTCAGTTTTGGTTCCTGAATCCAAATTTGGTCTTTCTGTAGCACTGTTAAAAATCATGCTATCTTCCAACTCAGAACTTACCAAATAGGTTTTTAGTTATTCTAGTTTCTTAGATTTATTGTATCAAAGCTCCTATTCTAGATAATGTAACCAAGATTATAGATTAGAATTCAACCAATTGGTGATAGCTATTAACTATATTACAGGACTATTTTTCAAAAATATTGTCTGTAGAATTCGAACTCTATATCTGCTATCTAGAGGTGTGATAACTCCACCACTTCACTAAGTTGTTACACTCTTAATAGTGTAATATTAGCATAATTAATTTAGTAATAATCTAATATAAAAAAATATAACTTAAGTATAAGTTAGTAACAACTTTTATATATATATTAGAATATATAAGTTAACAAGTTTATTTTTGTAAATATGATTTTATAAATACACTAAGTGCTTATTAATAGAAGAATTTGTATAATATAACAGTCTTTAAAGTTAAGCCAAACAAGTGAATTTGAAAAAGAAAGTCTATAATTATATAGTATACTTGTTATAGTTATAATATCAAGTTCTAACAACAATTGGCAGAACAATCTCTACTATATTGAACAGGATCAACTAAGAAGAAGTAATCTTCTTACTACTATAGTATATTTACTATAATCTATTAATCTACAAAATAAAAATAGAAATCTTAGACTATATTATATTAACAACAACACCTAACAAATCTACTTACTATTTATAAATCGCTATTATTATCTATATGGATAATATCATCTAGATTGTCTCCAACTATCTACAACTCAAACAAACTCTAGATATAGCTTTGTTATTCTATAATTTTATAAGTATTACTATAAACTTAAAAAATTTGTTTTAAAAGGGTGTAGTGACTTAGTGAAGTGGTGGAGTTGTCGCACCCCCAGACGGCAGGTCTAGAGTTCGAATCTCATGGACGACGTTTTCGAAAAATAGCCCTGTGATACGGTTAACGGCTATTTGACGATCGGTAGGATCTAGAAATCTGTAATCTCGGTCACACCATCTAGAATGGGAGCTTCGGCGTAATAAATCCGAGATACCGGAA
>CAJVPU010001614.1:0-12417 GCA_910591775.1 Dentiscutata heterogama | reverse complement strand
TTCTAAGTAAGGTATAATAGTGTGATCAGGTAGAGGACAGGGTTCACCAGGAAGATAGATATGTGCTTCACTATAGTTATTTTTAATAGAGATAATAGCTTTGTCTTGGAGGTTACTCCACAGACCATTTGTTAGTAGATGTAGAAAGAAAGAGTTAAGTGTTTGGGGTGATGAAATGAGTGGATGGTTTTGTGATAAAAGAAATTTATTAAAGCAAGTGAAAGGTTCATAGGAGGTGGAAGAGATTGTAAATGGAACCTTTCGGATATCTTCTACAATTGCACTTACCATATACCCGGCTCTCACAGTTCCGCAAGAATTAGAAACACTCAGGTTAGACGTTAGAGTACTGTCATTATCTAATTCTTCCGGGTTCTTTTTTATATATATAAAAGGTATTCAAATTTATATTTAATTATAAAAATACTATAACTTTATTTTGCTTTAACTTTTTTATAAATAGATTTAAAAAAATTAAAAACTTAAAAGTATTTAACTTGTTTTGATTTAATATTTTAAGATAGTAGTATTTTTTAAATTTTTTTTAAAAAGATTAGCAATTTAAATTTTATTAATTTTATTTGCTAAAACTAGGTTGTATATACTATATAATTATTTTTATGATTTTAGAGCAATTACTACTTTATAATATATAATACAAAAAATCTAAAAACTTTAGCAAAAGTTTTAAAATTTGCTAAATATATTTAAAACTAAACTAAATAATACTCTATGCACTATGTATTTTTACTATAAAAATTACTAATATTTTAAAATTTTTTTTTTTTTTTTTTTAATATTAAGTTGACCACTTAGGCCCCCGGCACTTGGCTTTATTCAGATAAATATGATATTACATCAATTTTCATGAGGATACAACTAGCCACACGTGTACTTTTGGTACCTAATTTAAGTAGTCCGCCTGGGTTTTACACTAGCCGCCATACCTGCAACCTAACTAGGAGATTACCTATTTAAGCTCTCTGATTATTTACTAACGAGAGTACGACTAGCCATACATGCAACTTTTGGTTGCCTATTTAAGTAGTCTGCCCTAGGTTCCACACTAGCTGCTATACCTGCACCCAACTATAGGGAATATCTATTTAAATCCTCTGGCTCCATTTCTATAATATCGCTTTACCCTAACACTCATAAGAAATTAGCAATGCTGAATAATGGCCCTAAGACTTTAGTCATATACAGGCATTTATCCTTGTGGTAAACCTAACAGAGTGGTACATGTCTTACACATGCACTCACCTGCATGTTCGGTAACTTTTCCCCAACTAGTACATGTTGTACTGCCACTACCAGGTCCGTATCTCAAGCTATCTTTTCAGATACAGCCGTAACCCAATTCATATCTCAAGCCACAATCTTCCTAATTAGTTCTCACTTACGTACTCCTGCCCTTGCAAGGTTTACAACAACCCCAGTACCCATGTTCCAACTTCCTTCTTTCCTGGATTTCTCACCGGTTTCTCTCTTACTTCTAGCTGGCAACCTGGAAGGGTCAGTCTGCCCAGGCTTTAGGTGCCTTATGGTCTCCTTTTTCTTGGTACATGCTTCCAGAGCACATTCCTTTTCCTCCGGTTTGGTGACCCAGTGGTTCGGCTGGTATGTCCCCCCTTCTTAATGACCTGGTTGCTCGGTTCTCCAGTTTCAGTTTCCGGTTCCAAATTTAATCTTCCTGTAGCACTGCGAAGATCGCTGCTACTCCCAACTCGGGACTTGCCAAACGGGTTTTTGGTAATTCTGGTTTCCTGGATTTATTACGCCAAAGCTCCCATTCGAGATGATGTGACCAAGATCACAGATATCTGGATCCAACTGATAATCTTAACATTAGTACTCGGCACAATCAAACAAAAATTTGATAGTTAAATACTTGTTAATGTTAATACTTATGTTTAAATGGGACGTCAAACGATCACAGATCAACCAAAGCTAAATATATATTATTGGTTAATTTGCGATCATTTGATGTCTGACTTAATCACAAGTATTAACAAGTATTTGACTGTCAAATTTTTGTTTGATTGTGCTGAGCATTACTTAACGTTAACTGATACAGATCTAGTTTTTTCAAAATCATCATCCGTGAGATTCGAACTCTATACCTGCAATTTAGAGGTGCGACAACTCCACCACTTCACTAAGTTGCCACACCTTATATAATATTTTAAAATTTTACTAAAGTAACCTTGTTATATAACTATAGATACTACAAAAATAGGTTTTTAAAAAAAGCCTATTTTGTTTTCATTAGAGCAAATTAAAATTTTTTATAAGAAAGAGCAAATCTAAATTATATATTTATATTTCTTATAACTTTGTCTATTCAAAAAATGTATCAAAAAATTTTATCTTTTAAGTAAAAGTAAGTCAAAACAATTTCATCTTTAAATTTTAATTTTAGGTTTTAAAGCCTAAAATAATTTCATCCTTATCTATATATATAACTAATAAAAAATATTTTTTTTATAATTTTAGATTAATAAAACTCTAATCCTAACCCTAACACTAACTTTAACTCTAATCTTAATATTAGTTTTTATTTTTATTCACTATCAAAATTTAGAAGAACACAAAGTATATAAAGATACTATTTAGATTTTTTATATTTATTATATAGCCACAATATAACTAAAGTTATTATATAAGTAATGAAAAACAAAAAACTTGTAAATTATTTAACTTATTATTATAATGATTTACAGGTTTTTCCTTTTCATTACTTACATAATAACTATATATTAAAAATATTATAATATTTTATAAATATTTTAGTAAATAAGATTTTACTTTTAATATTAAAAGATATATATAATTTTGTAATATTGTTAATTTACTATTAATATAATTAAATTTTTTTTATTTTTAAGATTAGGTCTTGCTCTATGACTTTATTATTAATATGTATATATATACTAGACTAATATATAGTATTGTGTATTCGGAGTACATAATGATTATTATATAACACAAATATGTAAGTATGCATATTTTTGTTATACTAAATTACAAATTTAAACACACGTACAGGCAGACAAAAAAATTTAAAATTATACTTTTGATCAAATTTTTAAAAGATTTATAGAAATACATCAAAAAAGATACCTTTTTTTATCAAAATATATCAAAAACATAACTTTTGTATTATTAAGCATAAAAACTTAGAATCTGTTGCTATTAGGGTTGGGGGCACAGCAAATTTTTAGGGCATGCCTCAGGGGGCATGCCTTTGTGAAGGGCATGCCTCTCTATGCCCAGGCATGCTCCTCTGGATATAAAAGAGATCCAATCAACTCACTGACAATTACCAACAAGTTTATTTCACTGAAGCTTATTTTACAGACAAAAGTAATTCTGGCCAATATCATTAGGGTTATAAAAAAAAACTTGTTGGTGAAATGAGCTTCAGTAACTAGACTGTCAGTAAAATAAACTTGTCAGTAAATGATTGTCAATGAAATAATATGGATAATAAAAGTATATATGTACTATAATAAGATATATTTATATTCTAATTGGTTAATCACTGAAATAGCCAATCATATATTAGCTATAGATCACATGACAGGGGCATGTCTTTTGGTTAAAGGGCATGCATCTAGGCATGCCCCAGGGGCATGCCCCATGGGGTATGCCTCTAACCTCCGTGCTTCCAACTCTAGTCGCTATTCTCTGGGCAATTATATAATATATACATATCTATTTTCACAAGTCTATAAATAACTCAGACAGGTTTTAACTACTATTTGCAATCTAAACCTACTAGTGTATTCTATGTCTTATATTATATACTACCTGAGTTTGGCTACTATATTCTAATTTCATTACTACATTCTATATTTTCTACTTCTTTTATACTTACTATATGCAACTTTCAAAATTGGTACTTTCTAGAAGGCTTTATAATCTTATAGTTATTTCTAAACTTGGTTAAACCAAGGCCGTAAAATGCTGTATCTTATTTTTTGTCTCAGCATAGCCCCAGTTAACAGGGACAGCACACATCCATATTTTCTGCATCATGTAATGTAGATCACTGTATATCACGGGTTTGTCACCTGCAGATCATGATTATATCACATGTATTATATATATATAATTATTCCTTCGATCATATGTTCATGTATATACATACCTATATATGAGTGCCATCAAGAGAAAGCCTGTTATCAGGTTTTCAATTATATTTTGTATTGATATTGATTTATTAGTGATTATGTCCAGTTTGAAATATAATTGAAAGCCCGATGACAGGGTTTCCTTTGACAGCACTCATGTGTACCACAATTATTATATCTAGAGATGCGATCCAAATATTAACAATATGATAGCCTTAGTAAGAAAAAATTTATATCATTTTATTTATATTAAATTTGTAAAATTCGAAAATGGTATAATAAAGTTTATAAATACAAAAGTATTTGATTGTAAATAATTATTTAAACTAAAAATTGAAGCCCGATAAAAATTTTTTATTGTAACTGCTAAAAGTATATAACAAATATCTCATTGTTTACAATCTGTAAATTTACTTTTGTCAATAGAAAATTAAATACAGTGATTTTCTAATCTTGATTTCTCATAAGAAAGAGAAAGAGAGAAAGTTAATTAGTAAACTAAAGTCCTTTTTATTTAAAACAATACACTGATTAAACTCTGATACATGTCATTGTTACTTCTAAATCGAATATTAATCAATTTTGCAAATCCCATGACCCATATGACGATTGTTAAGAATCTTAATGATCGAAGTAGAACAATAAAGCCTGGCACACTGAAATTTAAGTCAAAGAACTATTTTTAGCTTCTAACTGAAGCCTATAAATTACTGGCTGAAGCACAAGCCAAGGCTATACTTATTTTAAACTCTATTGTTGCTACAGCAAGACCCGAAAAGTCTCAAGACTCAGACCAAGTCTCTCCACACCTTTTTCTATCTATCAATTCAAAGTCTTTAGGGCCTTGGAATCTAGATTAGTTGTTGGAGTAGATAGAATTAGCTAACTTTAGTTTTAAGCAATTCAGTTCCACTTTTTTAATATATATATGTATATAATTTATATTCAAAGGAATAATTATATATATATAATACATGTAATATAATCGTGATCTGCAGGTGACAAAACCGTGATATGCAGTAATCTACATCACATGATGCAGAAAATATGGACTACGCACTGTTCTTGTTAGCCCCAGTTTCTTAACATTATATATGTATTATATACATTGCTAATTCTTGATAATAGATACTTCTGTGTATTAATAGAGATTTGTTATAATCATAGGAGCTGTGTCTCCACTTCTAGTAATAACTTTTGTGAAACAGTTTTTTCAAATTGTTCCAAGATTTTTTCCTGAAGATATTTGATATTTCTCTAATATTTTAGATTATAAAATATTAGAGATATAGATCTAATCAAAACTTGTATACTATAATACTTCCAAATTAGTTGCTTGGTATTCAAATTTGCTAGTGTTCTCCTCTTATTCATGTATTGCTATACTTCTAGTCTAGTGCTTTTAGCTATTTTAAATTTTTATACATACTTTAAGTTTTAGCCAACTCTCTATAGAAATTTATTTTTTTCTAAATTAGACAAATAATATATACCAAAGATGTTTCTAATCTAGTAAAGCCAATTCTTTACTACAGGTTTCTTTGTATTTACTACTTTTTTTACTACTTCAAGTTCAAATATAGTTGTATTACTCTCCCAACCAAGATTTCAAGACTACTTTAGAGTTGATAGTACTATCTTGTATATTACACTAAAGATTTATATATACAACCTTTTTATATTAAGACCTTTTGTAATACTGCTACTATACATAGTACTAACTTTTTTTACAATAGACCTTTTTTCAGAAATTCCTATTCTAGACTAGTACTTTACTTGGGCTTTTCTATAGTACTGTAAATATATTTAAATATTTCTAGAAACTACTTCTAGTAGAACTTGAACCCAAAACCTACTTTTAGGGAATTGGGTATTTAAACTACTAGGCTACAGGATCCCAACTCCAACTATTAATATAATTAATATTATTATTTATAATATAACTATAATATAAATATAATTAAATATTATTTAATAGCAATTTAATAAATATAATATTTTATTTTTCTTTTTATTTTCATACTAGATATAAACAATTATTTATATATAACTATTTATATAATCTATCTAATTAATTATATTCTAACTTTAATATTTGTTTGCTTGTTAAACTAGCTAATTACAAATTTAATATTTAAAGTAGTTAATAAAAACCAAGCAAATTTATTTAATAAATTTACTTGGTTTTTATTAATTACTCCATATTTGATTTATTATATAAATTTAATATAGTATCTTTACTAACTATATTTTAATCATTTAAATCTAACTATACTAGTAAATTTAGATTACAAATAATTCATCTGAGCTTTTATTATTGTATATAGTTTATATTATTTATTTATCTGGAATTATTAGCATACCTCAATAAACAAGTATTCCTACATGACCCTTACCAATTACCAAATAGAATAATGACTCAAGCAATAGGATTTACAATGATATATATAGTATCTTTACTAACTATATTTTAATCATTTAAATCTAACTATACTAGTAGATTTAGATTACAAATAATTTATCTAAGCTTTTATTATTGTATATAGTTTATATTATTTATTTATATATAAATTAGATTTTATATATATATTTTTATTTTTTTTTTAAATATTAAGTACCTAGATCCTTAATACTTTATTAATACTAGATATAATACTTAATACAAACTAAGCTATATTATATTTATATTGTAAAAATACAACTAGCTATATATACAATTTTTGGTTACCTATTTAATAGTCTACTTTAAAATTCTATACTAGTAGCTATACCTGTAATCTACTTAGAAATTATTTATTTAAACTTTCTGACTCTATATCTGTACTATAATACTTATATTTAATCCTTTTATTTTGAGATCTTAGATTTTAACTTCTAGGTCCTAGTCTTTTCTTCAAAACTAAAAAAGAATTTATCTCTATACTAAACTTCCTAGAATAGTATATATTTTATATATATACTTATTTAAACTTTAAGTAACTTATAGCTTTATTCATATACTTAAAAGTTATTTACTTTTACAAGTTACTTACTACTGCCTTTGCAAAGTGTAATATTTAGATTTTAGTATATATTTTCTATTTTTTTTATATTTTGTATTCTTGGTTCTCTTAACTATCTAATCTAGTTAACTCAGCAGAGTTGGTCTTTCTAGACTTTAGATACCTTTTAGATTTTTTTCTCTTGATATATATTTTCAGAGCATATATTCTTTTTCTTTAATATATCTTTAGTAACCAGATTAGTAGATCTCCTTATTATAGAATCTTGTTAGTCAATTCTATTAATTTTTTAGTTCAATTCAGATTTGTTCTGTAGCACTATTAAAGATTCTCACTATTTTTTTATTTAGATCTTGCCAAGCTAGTTTCAGATCTTCAAGTTCCCTTCATTTATTTTATATGATTTTAAAAATCTTATCATGAGTTTTGGCTATCTAAACTGGTTTGTATTTCTCTGTATAATACAAATACTTCTAGAATTTTTTAATATACAAGATGTATTGATATAACTAGAGTTATAGGTTATAAAACTTGACTTATTAATAAAGATTTATTACTATAATATAAGTATTTTTGTTCAAACTATCACTAGTAAGATTTGAACTTGGTATCATAGTTAATCTAGCTTGGGATATAACAACTTTATTACTATTCAAAGTTATTACACTCTATTTTATATAGTTTTTCTATTTGACTATTTATATAAATTATAGGATTTGTTAACCAAATTCGTGGTTCAATCAAATTTGTATATTTTAATTTATTATTAATAACTCATATTCTAATGATTTGATCTTGATGCCTTTAATACTATTCAAATCCTCTTGTGAAGAGGATTCAAAAAATATAAAAATCACCAAGATTGAATTATTAAAACGTGAGTTATTGATAATAAATCAAAATATACAAATTTGATTGAGATACAAATTTGGTCGACAAATCCTATATTAAATAAAGATATAAGCAAAATCTTATTTTTTATAAAAAAATAGCCTAATCTTAATATAATTACTAGATTGAGAAACAAAATTTTAATGATTATAAAAAGTTGTAACTAAATAAAAATCAAATTTTATATATTTTATAATAGCTAGACTAAAACATAGTATGATTATAACAAGATTGTAATTATATTAAGAGTAACTATAATAAGATTAAACTATAAATAAATAAATAAATATAATATTTTAATAATATAATAAGAAAGAATATTTACTAGAAGATTTAGATAATATTAGTTTTCTAATACTTAATCAAAAGATTTTTATTTCTTGCAAAGTTATATAAGCTAAGTATATAGTAACTAATATAGAATATATTACACTATTCTTTTTAAAACTCAGATTATTATTTTACTTTGAGAATCTATTACAAATATCTAATTTAAATATTTCTTCTTTAATATTAGAACTTTTAGAAAAAGAAAACTTTTTAAAAGAAGATTCTGATAGTCTTCTAAACAATATAAATCTAAACTAAAAAAAAAATAATACTATATATAGTTTTAACTCTTATAAAGAAATTAACCCAATGCCCTACTCCCAACCCTCTCTATAAACTTATTCAAAATTCACTACAACATATATTAAACCCCAACAAACTTCAAATCTCTCTAATACAAATTAACTAGCTACATAATCAAATTATCAACCTTGATAGTCTTCAAATACACAACTTTTTATACAAACCTTCTATATTTTCTACCCTTTCTGAATCTATCCTACTTGATATAATTAATACAATTCAAGAGTTCACTACCTCTAATTAAATAGCTAATGATCTTACTATAAAACTCTTTTTGCATATTAACAAGCAGTTATACACAAATCTTTGGATTCTATACTGCAGCTCAAGACCCCAACCTCAACTCTCTGAAACTCAGCCAAGCTCTACAAGCAACCCAAACCTTATTATAAACACTTCTCCAACTTTCTTACTAACACTCTCATCTAAAGTAACAATTTGGTATTCTAACTGGATTAACAATTGCATACACCTATCTCAAATACTTAACTTATCTCAAATCTTGATGAGCCTTGGCCACTTTGATAGGTTTAGGCCATCAATAAGTCTTCAAGTATACCTAGCTTAGGCTCTTAGTTATATGTCTGAGTTCTTATTCTTAGTAATAGACTTAAAATATAAAACCTTTTCCAATCTTGTAAAAAGTTTTCATTAAGTTTAATAAAGATAAAAGCATGGTCTCACCTTAAATATTAAAAAAAAAAAAAAAAAAAAATTAACCCAATCACATACTATAACAAATTTTTTTTTTTATAAGCTACAAACTTTTCTACAACTACAATTTATTAGCACTTTTCTCTATATTTAAAAAAAAATTATATTTAATTCTACTTCAACTAATATATTTAAATTTTTTTCAAACAATATTTATACTATAATCTTGTATATAGTAAAGTACATATATACCTTTTATATTAATACATTCTTCTAAACTAAACTTTCTATTTTATTTTTGTATTATAAATTGAAGCTTAAATCATTATCTATTAATAACTTTCTTTTTATAAACTTATCAACTCTTAACAAACACTTACTCTAACTTCAAATTTAAACAACTTTTTAGTATCTATTTCAAACACGCCTATTTCAAATTCTTTACCAACTTTATATTATATAACTTATATCTTACTACTACAACTTACAATATTAGAGATTTAATATTGTCTCTGAAAAACAAATCTGGCAAAATTACTATATTAACTATAATATTTCTATTGCTGCTAAGACCAAAATCTTTTAAAAAACTAAACTTCTTTTTTATAACAACTACCTTTATATATACTATTAGATTAATTCAAATAGCTTTATAAAAGAAGCTACTATTATAGTTTATAATTATTTTAAATTTATATTTATAACTGTTTTATATATTCAAGTAGAGCTATTGCACTAAACCTGTTTTTAAAAGCAATATTAAACTTTGTATAATATTTGTCTATCTTTTATTAATAAATTCTACTAGATATAATTTTATTCAAAATATAGTAATTAACTAAATTATGCAAGCCCAACAACTTAACTTACAACTTATTATTTTAAAAAACTTTAATATATATTTCACTCTTTTTAGCTCTTTTTCTAAGTTTAAATTGATTAACTTTTTATATTGCTTTAATATATTTGATATTAGAGCTTATCTTAACAACATATATATAAACTAGTCTAATAATACAAACTTTAACAAAATTAATTATATAGTATATATATATATATTTTTTTGGTATTAAGGTGAGGCCTTGCTTATATCTTTATTAGATAATTTATACAAGTAATTATATAGAAGTAACAACTTAATTTGTATAAAAGCAAAAAATATAAATTACATACAAGAATGAGAGCTCAAACTAGAAACTCGGCTGGAGCTAAGTTAGTTATCTGTGACCTAAACCTATTAGAGAGTTAAGACTCACCTAGATTTTAATAGTTAATATATAATTTGTATATATACTATATTGAGTTCACATCATAGACCATTGGTCAAATTTTAGTTGTGCTTGTCTTTTAGAAGGACAGATACTATTGTCCTCATACAGTTGATTAGCTATACTGCAGGAGCAGTTGTAAGTGAACTTTCTTTGAAGTGGCTTGGTGTAGTTATGAGCTTTTCTATTTGTTAGTATGTTTTTGTTATGGGATGGTATATTATGCTATTTCTTCTATCTTGCTAGCCTGTTACAATATGGTTTCTAGATTTGTTCATACATCTCTGTAGATACAAGAAGTAGTATCTGTATAGAGATATTAGCTACCTTTTTGTATTTTAGATCTAGTAACTAAAGAGATTGTAGTGGTTGAGTTGATATAAGGCCTTTTAGAGTAGTGAGTAACTGATGGAGAAATTGGATGAGTAGTTAAAGAAAGGATAGATCTTAATAAAATTAATTATATTTAAACTAATATATTCAATATATAATTTATTTTTTTTTATAACTTTGATAATAACAAAACAAGTACTTTTAGTAACTACCTTATTTTATCTACTTTCTGAGTCTTTTTTAAAACTTATAACAAACCTTTATGTTATTATATTTCTAAACTTACTATACAATTAATTGAATAATACTATATTTTACTCTCTATTAATACTAATAAATATATTAATACTACTTGGTATAAACATTAGTACTATATAATCCAAGCTACTATTAATACTCTTTTTAATAAAATATTATATAAATATAACTATAATTACAAATATAGCACTTAATATACTATACTTTACCTTGGTTTCAAAAAACTTAAATATTTTTATTAAAACTATTAACAATAATAGTAATAATAATAGCTCTAACCTTTATCTTTTACATATCTATTTATATATTCTAATTATTAATTCTTATACAAACTATAATCTTTAATTACTAATCTAATTAATCTTGTTAATATTTAACTATAGTTACAACATGTATATATTATATAAAAACAAGTATGCTATACATATATTATTTTGAACATATTTTTTTATCTTTGACAACAAATCAACTAGGCTTCAGAAAAAAATAGAAAATTTTTGTTTCTAAGCTTACTCAAGCCATCAACAGTATATTTAATAATACCAATTTCTATATACTTTATTAATATTAAAATACCAAATTTACTTATTACTAATCTAATCTTAATCAAACAATATATCTAAGTATATTTTTCTAACTAGACCATATATAAATCTATTAACTAAACTCCTTTTAACAATTATTAGCAACAATAATATTTTCTACTTTCTTATATTAATTCTAATTAGTATACTCTACTTATCTTATCTATTACAAAAGATAAAGTTCTTTAAACTATTTTTAAACTTCCAAATAGCAAAGCTTGTAGATCTACAAGCATTAACTATAAGATGATTAAATAATTAGCTATCAATATATTATTGTTTTTACTACTTTTTTAACTACTATTTTTCTTAAAATTTAATATTTAAGCTATAGAAATATAGCAAAATTTACCTTATTTACAAAAGCAATATATTTGATAAAAATCTTAATCTTATTTATCTAATTAGTTTAATTAAGTATATAAGATAAATTTATGCTAAAATTTTAACAAACAAATTAAATTAGATCTTTTCTTAACACTCTATACTCTTTTTGTTTAACTATATCATCTTGCTTAACAATAGTATATCTATTTCTATTTATATTTTTAACAATTTAATCAAAAATTCTAATTATAACTATAAGGAGTTATAGTTATTATTTTAAGATATAAGCAAAGCTTACAACTTTATTAACAATAATCTCTTCAAACTATCT
>CAJVPU010001613.1:0-12426 GCA_910591775.1 Dentiscutata heterogama | reverse complement strand
CACTCTGAAAAATAAAAATTCTAATTAAAAATAAATAAAATTAATTTTTAAATACATTAATAAAAATAAAATTACCTGAACGATTTTTTTCAATTAGATTATTGCTAGTTTTTTTACCAGGTTTTCATCTATTTTCTCGTGATTTAGTTAAGATAAAATTATTTTTTGTTAGATGTGACACTAAACTGCTCGCCTTATTAATATTAAGCTCACTTAAAACATTCTTTTCATTATCGTCTTTAGAAGAAAATTTAATTTGTACAAGGTTTTTTTCTGAGTATGCATTATGATATCGACATAACTCCAATAAAAATTCAATATTCAACAAATTATTATTCAAAATAATCTCAGATCTAGAATCTATAAAGATAAAATTCTAAATTATTTACATACAATAAAAATTAATATTAAGAAATTAATTATTCACTATTTGAAAACCACAGAATTTCAGATAACTTTTAGATCTATTCAATAATTATTTGACATGTCTCATAAATTCTTTCTAAAGAAAGTTTAAACCTTGAACTTGAATTAAATTCTTGGTTCCTATTCATCTCAGATATCGCATTACTTATGCAATGAGAAATAGGTAAA
Organism: Dentiscutata heterogama; assembly: GCA_910591775.1. Taxonomy (NCBI): domain Eukaryota; kingdom Fungi; phylum Glomeromycota; class Glomeromycetes; order Diversisporales; family Gigasporaceae; genus Dentiscutata; species Dentiscutata heterogama. Next base: position 11,832 of record CAJVPU010001613.1, on the reverse strand, counting down.
CTACAGTCCATGTTATATTTATTATTATTAATGGTTTTAAGATTAAAATCTTCATTCCAAAAATCTTCAAGTTGTAAATTAGAAAATTTCTTGTGGATATTAAAATAATAGACATCATTGGGTATAGAGTTCATTTCTAAATATCTAACCAAGTGGACAGCTTTTTTATACCCAATATTAATAGTGTCATCAATCTTAATATCAGATGGCAAATAGTGCAAATGTTCAAGATCATTGCCCAAAAGGTTAAATTCTTCATATTTATTAAAGGCATAACCTAAAATCAGTTGAATAAATTTTAAATAAAATAAGTAATAATAATGATATATGCAAATACATAGATATTTTCTTTGTACAATAACCTTAACCTTATGAAATATGAGTGCTGTCAAAGGAAAATAGGACTTGGTTTATCATTGATTATTTATTTAATTGATGATAAACAAAAGTTCTATTTTTTTTAATAGCACTCATATGGTATTACTATACATCATAAGGTTATTTTCAAGGTAAAGACACATATGATTAAACTTATGTTTACCTTTATATACTTTTTTTTCTTTTCTGAATAGTAAATTATTTGATTGAATAAATTTAAAATATTGACTAATTCTTGAAACCATTTGCAGAATTTCTAAATAAGTAAAATCAGAATGAAATTGACAAGCAATTCCAAAGATATGCTCACAAGATTCAGTGCCATGTTTCCATGGTAGTAAAGATATATTCTCATAATAATCTCTATGAATCTTAATTAAAAGAACTAAAGATTTGACTAAACTAATCATAATATTAAAAGTTTGCATTGCCAAGAAGTTTTTTGACACGGATACATATAAAGGATAAGAAGCACTAAGAGTTTCAATATGATATTTCCATAGGTATAAAAAAAAATATAGCCATTTCAATTCTTTTATGATGAGTAATACTATGATTAAGATAACTATCAATAAGTTTACCTAAAATAAATCAAAGCTAGTTAATTTAATACTATATAAAATATACTTAAATTATGAAAATTTTAAATTAATATATATCTATAATAAAAAGATATATAAATAGGCCCCATAGTTCAGATGGTAAAGCCTTTTCTTCATCTAATATTTGAGCTAAATTTCTCAAACAAAATACCCTATATGCAGTATTATCATTTTGACGATTCAATTTTATTACATCTCACTTATATATAACACTTTCTTCTTTAAAAGATAATTCTAACAGATGATTAAACCGGACTGTAGAATTTCCAATTATAAGTAAATAAGCACCTGACATAGCAGCATTTCTTGCTGTTTTTTTTTTATGCTTCAGATCTTGAATACAGATTATAGGCCCAATTTTAGAAAATATAGAACAGTTAAAATTAATACCAAATTGAGAATTTCGGTGTTGAACCCGATATTTTGTCTTAGTTGCTTGTAAAAGATTCTGTGCCTGAAATTTAGCAGCAATGCTATCTAATCTAATAGATATTATGTGTATTTCTAGATCTGCTGCAATGTCTATAAGCTTTTTATGAAGTGCAAAAATTTTTTCACTATCATCACTTCCAGTTGGAATTAATGCTACAATTATTGGTGAAAATTTTGAAAGAGGCACCTAGTAGTTTAAAAATTGATTAAATAAAATATTATAATAAAATTTAAATTAATTATTGACTATTACCTGAAGAACATAAGCTTTAATATATTTTGCAACTGCATTTTCTTGCTTTATATCAGAAACCTTATTATATATATTATCATAAGTTTCAATCTTACAATTTTTTTGGTTTAAGGTCGATTCAACAATGCAACCTAAACTTGAAAAATACTGTAACCCAACTTTTATTTTTGTACAATTAGTCATAGCCACAACAGGACCCTAATAATGCAATATATCTAAAGGTCTCTTAAAACAAGCAACATTTTTATAGCAAAAATCAGGATTATTGATAATATCATTCAAAATTCTTCTATGACGCCTATAAATAATAAAACAATTTTTAAATATAATTATGCTGCTAAACAGGGCAGATAATTTTCTGTGGTGATATAATTTAATTTTTAAATTGGTATGTATTAAATTATAATTACTTTATTGTTCAAATGGTTATACCTGCCAAATTTTGATGAAATAAATCCAATGCTTTTAAACTGATGCTTCCCAAAATTACAAGGAAATTTAAGAATTTATTTGAATATTTGAGATTCTGTAAACCTTTATCTTGTTTTTTACATTCTGTAGCTTGTAACATAATATAGCAAAGTCCTTTAAAAACTGGCTTTTGCTCAAATGCGCCTTCATTAGCTTTCTCTGAAAATTCTGTTCAAAATTCTTTTGATGATGAATTCCCATCAAAAAGAATGTTATGCAATTGGGGTGAAGTCAATAAAAATAGGACAAATTTATCTAATAAATTTGTCTCATTTCTATTGACTCCACCCTAATTGTTTAATGTAATTATTTTTTAGGTAAGATAATAATAGATCATTATTATAATAAAATTTGGGTGTATATTTAATATTTTTTAGGTCAGGAGTAACAGCTTTAATACGATTCAAAAAACATAGATTATTATAAAGAAGAGAACACAAAGAGCAAGTTTGCTCATATGTTTTTTTTTCACAATTAACAGAATGAATACATATCCCTAAGATTACTATTATAAAGCCAAATAATTAAATTTTGAGTAAATAATAAAAAGTTCTAATATAACAGAGTGAATCAATCATGGCATTAATTAACTTACCAAAATAATCAATAAACCATTCAGATTTAACCATTACTTGTTGATTAAATTGTATTATTTCTTCTTCATTAAGTTTTTTAAAATTGAAATTCATATTATTTGAAAATTTATTTGGGAATATTTCTTTTCCAATCACTTCACATCATCGTGTGCCTCTATAGATGGATGGTGTTCCATTAATGTAAGAACTAATTTGTTCAGAATGTAATCCAGGACAAGGTTTATCTAGAAATGGTGAAAGAGATGGTGACAGTGGCAGTGAAGATGATGGTGGGTACGATGATAATGGTAGATTTTCTTTTCTTTTTTAGGGTTAGGTGAGACCGGGAGAAGACCAGGTAAGCCAAGCTGCTTTTTTTTATTATTCAATTTACATCTTGAATTTTTAGAATATTCGATAAGCCTTGACTCATCATAATTATTGTCTAGAACAATTTTTTGTCCACATATACAAAATACTGTGTGTTCATCAAATATAGCCCCACAAAATATATTATTAGCTAAGTGGGCTCGAGTATGTTTCCACTTCATTTATTTCTTAAACAAAAAATTCTCTGTATAGCTGGGTTAGTCTTACATATATATTTTTTTTATCATTATAAAACTTTTAAATGAGATTTTTAAAGAAATTTATATACTAGACTATTTCAAAGTTTTTTTTTTTACATGTCAGACTTTTTTTTACGTGCTAAACTATTTTAAACTTTGTGTTAGCCAATTAAAATGATGTTACATGCATGTATGTAAGTATGTACATATAGTGTGGAAAATTAATCACTTTATATAAATAAGGTATGCATAGAATAGTTACTATTAAGTGCATATTACTTTTTGATATGCATGAGATCGATAATTTAAGAATTATTTTTTATTAAGTATTCCCCCAAAAAAAGGAATAATCGACAAAAAGTTAAACATGACAATTCGAAATTTTAAATATTTTGACAAAGTTCAAAATGTGACCATTATTTAAATTAATATTAATTTGCCAAATTACAAATTTGGACCTTGCACCAAATTTGAGGCAATTTCACTAAAACGTAAATATGATCTATATAAGAGATGTCTGGGTCCTGTTATACTACTCTGTTTTGCTAATTTCTCATCTTTTTGAAACTCTTGTCTAATATATGAGATCTTTGCTATCAAAATGACCTTCCGAGGCTATGTTGATTTTGTAAATAAAAATTAAATTTGCCAGCCAACTAGTTATCTAATTTGAATAAAAATTTTTTTAATTTGTAGATTCTATTGAAATTTACAAAATAAAAAAGGTTTATTCAAATTGGATTACTTGATAGCTGGCAAATTTAATTTTTATTCACAAAATCAACATAGCCTTGGAGAGTTATTTTGATAGCAAAGATCTCATATCTATTATTTTTGTTTATACATATTGCCTTAGCCAGTTTGTTGTATCAATTCACAACTTTGTCTTTACTTGTTTTTTCCTAGAGGACTTTGATCTGTTACTAGCTTTATCGAAATTTGCCTTTTGTATCTAAAAGTTGTTTTATATAAAATAATTTTAATTTTTTAAAATCTTTAGCTAAGTATGCTTTTCTATTTTATATAGTATTTCTCTTATAGTAGCACCTTTTCTGAGAATATGCTACAGATATTTGTTCATATTAAAGCTGATTTCCAACTCATTAGCTTTGACTAGAACTGTATATGCTAGGTTATTTTTCTAGATCTTATACAAACTATCACATTCATAGTTATTCTATAACATTTTACATAAACTAGCATCAAGAAAACCTTGTTTGATTTGTATTTGAGCTAATGTACTCTCAGTATTAAGCCTATTTTGCAGTGATATTATTTGTTTTGTATACAGTTCTTGAACTAGAGACTTGCAACCACCAATATTTTTATAAATTATAACAAAATTTCCTGTTATTTTTGCTAGTTCTAGCTTGCTTTTAACAAGTTTTATATATAGCTGCTGAATTTTTTGTAAAAAGATTTTACTTAGTTTAGACACCTGCAAAATATAACTTAGCTTTGGTATTAAAACTATATTGTTAATATATGCTAACTTGCTGATTGTCATCTTCTTTTATTATAAAGTAAGTGTTGTTTGCCAAATGATCTCTTTTGCTTTATTTTTAATTAACAACTCTTTTATTCTGCTGCTAAGTTAAATTCCTAACATTTTGACTACTTTATTGATTTTAGTTGCCCTAACTTTACATTAGTTAATTTGTATTGTATCTTCTTTATCTTTTTTTTTGTTCATAATTATTAGCTTATACTTGTTTTTATTGATTTGGATACTATTGATTATGAAAAATTCTTCAGCTATTTTTATAATATTCTCTATTTATGGTTTATTTTTAGCAATCCATGTTGTGTCATCAGCATATGCTATTGCCACTTGACAAACCCTTTGTATTTTAACTATATTTGTACTAAGATATTATGAAGCTTGAACTTCAGCTTCATAATCTAGACTTAAGTTTTTTTGTACTTTAACTAGAAGCAGGTCATAAAAGATTCACCAAATTATCAGTGATATCATCTTACCCTGATCTATTCTATCATCTACTACAAAGAAGACTGATAGACCAAAATTGGTGATTACGCTTATACAATACTTGTAGAATAGATTTATAATGAATTTAATCTTTTTTTTTAGTATTTTAATTCTCATTAGTGCTAGTTTAAGAGTTTTCAATAAAACTAAGTCATATACTTTTTGTATATCTTGAAATAAGATTCACATTTCCTTGTTCTTTTCTTTTGCATCCTTCACTATTGTATTTATTATTTGAACTAGGTCTTTTGTTGAATCTTCTAGAAGAGCAACATAATTTGAACCTTTAAGAATTTTTTTGTCTTTAATTATTTTAGTAAGTTGCTTTGTGTAAATCTTGGTAATACACTTTCTGAATATTTCTAATAGTGCTATTGATCTGACCTTGGCTAGGTTAAGTTCTCAGTCTAAGCTTTTGAGAATTGGGTACAATTGGGCTACCTTTTATTTTTGTGGTATTTTACCTTTTTAAAGACACAAATTTGCAAAATATCTAAAGATGTTATGTGTTTTTGTATTTGCCTTCTTGGTAAGAGTGTAACTAATATCTGATATACCAGGTGCTGAGTTGTTTTTGACTTTTTTTAACCTTTGGTTCCACTCTTCTTCTTTGATTTCATCTTCTAAAGATTTATACTAGGTCTTTTGAATTCTATCTTGTAGTCTGTAAATTTCAACCTAGTTATTTTTAAGAAAATCTATATATGTTTTTTATTTTTGAAACTGGTTTTGAAAGTGCTTGTTAGTTTCTTCTAAAACTTTATTTAGATTCATTACTAGTCTTGTAGCATTGTTTTTTTCTTCAAGTAAGTAATTAATTTGAATCTTTTTAAATGGTCTCTCTAGCAAACTAGTAATCATTTTCTCTTGATTATGTGTTATTCTTTTATATCGAATATTGATATGCTCAAGTATTTCATTTCTCTTGGTCTTTTCTTTCTCAATAAGCTAGCAAGATTTTAGTATCTTCTACCAGCTCTTAATATTATCAAATACTTCTGTATCTATCATATCTTTAATCAAGAGAATGCTTGTTTCTTGTCTTTTATTAACTTCTTTAATTGCCTTATTAAACTCTTTTTAGTTAGAGGTTGTTTGATAGTTCATATCTTTAAAAGCTTATAGGATTTTACTAAGCCTAATAGTATCTTGTAGCAGCGGAGATTATTCTTTGTATAACTTTTTTTTTTTGCTTGTAATTGTATTAAAGGATATATTTTTATTTGCTATTTGAGTTATTCCTTTGGTTATTGCATCTTAACAATTATCTATTTGGTTAACAGGCTCTGAGTTAGTGTTGTTTTCCAAATTTAATATTTTCTGTATACTTTTCTTGCTTTTAAAATAATTATATAGATCTTGTTTGTAGTTTTTCTAATTACTTTTAGAGGCTTTATTATACATAAAAACTTTTTGTAAATATTTTTTCCTCTTTGCTTGAGCTGTTTGAGTAAAATGCAACAAATTTTCTAGTATAAGTTTAGCAAAAATTAGGCTGTGGTTGCTATTTGTAATAAAGGCTGCTTTGTATATCTTAGCTTTTTATATAGCAATGGATAGGTCTTCTGATACTCATATTTGATCAATTCTTGTTCTTTGTTTTCTATTTGACCATGTAAATGCTTTGGTGTATAGGTTTAGGATTTGAAATATGTTATGAAAATCCTGATTCTTTTACCATTTATGTAATAGTAGTTTTTTTTTGTTTGCTATCGAACTATTACTTATTTAGTCTAATTCTAAATTTACTATATAGTTAAAGTTTTCCATTATTATAAACTATATGATAATTTTTTTTTTATAAATTTTTATATAACTTGTTGTTGTATCTTCTTCTCCTGCTCTTTGTTATTTGGTGAAATATATATTATTAAAATTGTTATCTCTAGTTGCTTAAAAAAGAGTGTTATTTTTATCATATATTCATATATATATATGACTCTTGTAGCATGTTCTGTTTAGTCTCTTCTTACTAATAACCCTACTCCTGAGCCTTTTTTTTTGTCTTTATTTGCATTTGACCAGAAACTTATAAACTAATTTTTTGAAACTTCTTTGACCAAATACTGTCACTCTTTATTGGTTTTATTCAACTCTGCTTTTTTTATTATACTAATATCTTCTTCTCTTGTCTATTCTAACAGCCCTGTTAATTTAATATATCCTTCACTTTTAATCCCATTAATATTATGACATGCTATTTTAAAATTAAATATATTGTTTATTTCTTTGTTTTTTTTGTACAAGCTAATAAGCTTGCTCCTACTCTTAATGATGCTTGTAGCAACTTTTAGGAGAAATTTGAAAGATTTTCTCCTATATTAGAAGAAACTGTTGGTCTGCCTTCTAACATGTCTAGTTTTTCTAATATTTTTTAAAGCAATAAGATTTGATCAATATTTTTTATATCTCTTTTTTGTTCTTTAAATTTTTTCTCTTTTTTCCCTTCTAGTTCTATTCTGTTCACACTAGTTGCATATTTATTACTAATATTTCTCAAGAGTCTTTTAGTTCTAACTTGAGGTCTGAGGTTGCTATTACTTCTATTAACTTCTTTCTATTTATTAGGATTTATTCTAGAGCTTAGATTTTGAGTATTTTGTTTAACATATATATATTTTGCTAATTTTCTTCTACTTTGCATTTTTGTTTTATTTAGTACTCTTTTTTCTTTGTATAAGCTTTTAACTTTTTTTTTATACACAAATGAGCTGCTGAGAAAGTTATTTTTTTTTGTGTTTTTTATATTTAAGTGCTATATAAGCTTGGTATTAAAGTAGTAAATACTGCAGTTTTGGGCAATTGGGGATCTTCCTTTAATTTGAAATACAAATAAGCTTTTTTTCTTTATTTCCATTGCTGTTACTCAGAATATAGACTGCTTGAACTTTGTATTTTTTAAGTTGATGTAAAAAAAGGCTGTCATATACTGTTGTTGAGATATTAGAAATCACACTTTTGAATTTATTTCTTTTTTTTAATTCTGTAATATCAAATTTGTCAGGTATAATTCAATATATTTTGCCTTGTTCTAAATGAAGTGACCAACTTTCTTTTAATGACTTTTCTTGTTAATTAGAGTTTGGCAAAATTTTAATATATATAATTTTGGTTCTGAAGTTTTGTTGCCATGCTTCTATAATTGCTGTACCAAAAAAACTAAAATATGACTTGATTAACCCTGTGTATGTTTTTTGAAAAAATTACATAGAGTAAAGAGGTATACCAAGTTGTGAATTTGCTTTTTGGGATGGATTCTGCTTTCTGAAGCCTATGCTAAATTGTATATATCTTCATGTTTTTTAAGTTTTTTTGTTATCTTTTGGTGTTGTATTTTTAGATATCTTGGAGTTTTTCCTTTATTCTTTAGCCAGACCATAGCCCAGTATATTATACTCCTTTTGAATTAATATATTTTTTGTTAATTCTAAATTGTTCTCAGTAGTATGTGTGATTACTTCATTTTTAGCAAAATTTTGTTTGCAAGGGTTATTCTGTGTTTCTATTTCGATATTGTTAGTAATGTTATTAGTTATAGCAATTGATACTGTTGGTATAGTTTCTATAGAAACTAGCTTTTTTTTAACTCTGCTTTGACTATCCTTAATCTGTACTAAGTTTGAACTTGTAATCTCAAGTGTTGTATTTTCTTTATCAATTTCCATATTATTACTATACTTTTTAGGTGTTTTTACACATTGTAAAATTGGTGTATCTATAAAGCCTACTCTAGGTTTAATCTGTATATTGCTTTTTTGGATGTGTTTATTATCTATCTTATCTAAGTGCATTCTTGCATAATCAGGATAGTTTAACAAAATTTTTTCTTCCTCTGTTATTATTTAATCTCTTGCTTTCTTGTATTGAGCAAGGTTATGATGTTGTAAGATATTATGTATAATAGCAACAAGATAAGTTTTACTAGTTCCTAGATACTTAGCTATATTTCTATTCTCTTTTCAAATAAATATATTTTGTCTTTCTTGTAATGCTATTCTTTCCTCTTGTAGTTTATTAAAAAAGTTTTTAAAATTAATAAGTTCTAATATTTTATATATTATGTTGGTTTGGTTATGTTTAATATGCATTTGTTTGTTGTTATTTGTTTGTTTATATATATCTTTGTTGTTGTGTTGTTTGTTTATCTAATAGTATTAAATTTGTTAGTTTACTTATCTAATTTGACTAGATTTGTTTGTTTTGCTAATTTGTGATCTGCAAAAAGGAATCAAGGCAAATTTTCAACTTTTACAAGTTTTTGGCAAAATTTTGTTGAAAATTTACATTTTTTTAAAGAGATAGGTCTCATGGCTATGAGATAAAAAGTTGTTCTAAAAAACTAAAATTGTTTTTTTCTGTTTTATCTTTAAGCTTAATACTAAACTAGTTGTTAACTTAGTACAGTTTTGTTATAAATCCAATTTTTTTTTAGCTCCAGTTTTGGTTTTGAGGATTAGCAGAAAGAGTTTTCAATTAATTAATTTTGTACAACTACTCTATACTAATCCTACTCTAACCCTAATTACAATATAACTATCTTAGTTCTACAGCAACAAATTTTTTTTTTCTAAAAGCAAATTCAAAATAATACACTTAATTATCATTTGCTAAAAAAGACTATTTCTAAAAAGAAATAAAAAAATATTATTTGCATTTCTAATAACAAAACAAAAAAAAATACTATGTACTCCTGGAATACATTAAAGAGAAATATTAAAGAATGCTTTAATTAGTACTTGAAAGAGAAAAGAAAGTTAGTTATATGCTTATTGAAAAAATTCAATAACTATAGCATATTAAAAAAACATCATACTTTTGAGTTTTAAGAACCAAAAAGAAAATAGATAGCCAGAAGCTCTTAAGCAAATTTTAGTAACAATAGCACAAAATCATAGGACTCTGAAATACTAAATGAGAAGATTAAAAAATGTTTCAATCAATACTTGAAAGAGAAAAGGAAGTTAGTTATATGTTTATTAAAGAAATTCAATAATCACAGTATATTAAAAAAATATATTATACTTTCCCAAATTCTAAGAACCAGAAAGAAAATAAACAACTAGAAGCTCTTAAACAAATCCTAATAATAATAGCACAAAATTATATAACTCTAAAATACTGAATAGAAAAATCAAGAATACTTCAATCAGTACTTGAAAGAAAAAAGGAAGTTAGTTATATACTTATTGAAGAATTCAATAATCATAGTATACTAGGAACTGGAAACTAGTGTAAGTTCAGAGCATAAATATTAAATTTTATTTAAAAATTAAGCATAAAGCAAACTAAAATAATGTGTACTTATAAAGGTAAAGTCTATATTTGGGCCAGTACTTGATTAATATTTAGAGATTGTTTGTACTTATAGAGGGCAGACTGTATTAAAAATGTTTTTTATTTACTCGTATTTTAAAATATGGTATTTTCGCATAATAACGCTTATGAGTATTATTTCAAATAAAGGCCCGAATTAAGTTTAATTGGGCCAAAATTTGAAATTACACCCCTGTATATTATTACGGTACTATTAAAACTATATTTAATTTCACATTTTATAAAATAATAAAAATTAATTTATTCTGCACTTAAAATACTGCTAAAATTTATTTTGCATATTAACATTTTATTAAAATTAATTTATTTTGAACTTTGAGATACTACTATTATAATATTAGTTTATTTAGCTCTATATTAATCAGCTTTTAAATATATATGATATGGATTTAATATAAATGATGCAAAATTATATAATTTAGTGTGATTATTTAATCACAATTACATAATTTCATTATCTGCTTGAATAGCTATTATATAAAATCGCAAGCAAATATAGGTCTATGATAATTGTTGTAAAAATAAAAAACAATACCATGATTTAATCATGCTTATATAGCCAGAAAAGATTACAACTAAGTTGTATTATGTTCTAACTCTAAAAAACTTCAATTCATCATGCTTATATTTATGTTCAACAAATGTCTACAAAAACCTTGACTAACTAAATACCAAATTAAATATTATAAAATCTTACCTTATAAAATTAAAATGAATTCTAAACTCTTTACAATAGATTATCCAAATATGTGATATGCTTTTACAAAATTTGCTTATATTTATAATTAAGAAAAAAAAATTAATATTTAAACAAATACAAATAAACAACTAAACTTATAATTCAATAACCGTATACAGTACTAACTACAAAGTATAAAGTAGACTAAAAAAAAAAAAAGGAATAGATCACATACAATATTTATAAATACTAATAAGAAAGTATAAATACTATAAATGTGTTAAAATCCTTTACAACAGATACAAAATGGAAACCAATAATGTTTTTCGTGATGCTTTTCGCAAATGCAGAAATAGAAAAAATGAGTCACCTCAACAATACAGCACCTATCTCACCCGTGAACGTGAACAAAAGAAGAAAAAAAGAACTCAAAAGAGTAGCAAAGAATATAAGGCATGTTTGGCACATGACCGAGTATGAAAATGCAAAAAAAAAGAAATGGAAAGTGATAAGCAACATGAAAAATGCCTAAACTATTACCATTGTTTA
>CAJVPU010001612.1:0-12429 GCA_910591775.1 Dentiscutata heterogama | reverse complement strand
AAACTATGAATTTGATTGGCTAATAATCACGGGTAGATCTACAAAAATTAACCAATTAGACGAATTTCTGCCTATGACTCTATATACATAATAATACAATACTGTATTATGTTACTATTTATTTTATTATTAAAAAAAACTTTTTTTATAATTACAAATAGCTTATATATAAAATTCCAAATTTTACTAATTAAATTTTAACCGTGTCCGGAATAAAACGAATCTAATTGGTCAGTTAAGGTTAATGTAATTTGTGTTACATGATGATCATTTGTGTGCTGCTGTTATTTTCCGAAATTTCAATTTCAAAAACAGTCTATAAGAATAATGATATCTAAAGGTAGAGTTTTCCGAAAATCTTTTTGTTAGGATTAACGCACTATATTTAGTATATTAATTAAATAACGTATATTTCAGCCCAAGAAGTGAGATTAATATATTTAGTTAATTAATAAAAATATGTAACAAATTTACGTTGATAGATCGGTCTTCTAAACTAATTAATTTAGGTTTTTGATCTCATAACAGTCAGTTTAGGTTCAAATTACAGTCCTAACTGATAAAATCAGAATAAGTTTCTTTATTTTTTCTAATAGTGAGTAACAATGGAAAATTTATTGCATTCAATTTTCAATATTTTCAAAATTTTGAGACATATAAAAATATTAATATAAGTGATCCTTGATTCATAATGTTCTGTTATTTTTGACAGATTAGATTGGTCAATTTTAGGTTCTGTAATCTTACCGTATTTTCACATAATAACGCTAATGAGCATTTCAAAAATTGTGCCCTAAAAATAATGTATAAAGTTTTAAAATAACGCTCATGTATGTTCCAAAATAGCACGCGACCATAGTATCCCTATAAAAAAATTAAAAATCATATTCAGATTTTGTCATATTATTAATTTTAAAAATGAGCATTTTTCATAATAAGAACCTATACAAAACCTTTTTAAATTCCTGAATATTTCTAAATTTCCTGAATATTTCTGATTTCCTGGTTATAATCTTATACAGAAAAAAAATTATAACCAGGAAATCGGAAATTTAGAAATATTCTGGAATATAAAAAGGTTTTATATAGCTTCTTATTACAAAAAATGCACATTTTTAAAAATAATAATCTGAACAAAATCCGAATATTATTTTTAATTTTTTTTTACAGGGATATGGGATGTTTATTTATAGTAATTTAAAATTCTTCATAACTGGATTTAATACTATATAAACCTTCGAACTTCAACAAATGTTGTTTTTTCAGAACAACTTTTGTTAAAGCTGAAGGAAGGGTTACTTAGTACTAAACCTAGTTTTGAAGCATTTTTGTTTCTTTACTTATTTATAAGAATTGCTAATTTCTTAAAATAACGCTCATGCGTGTACTCAAATTACGTGCATATACTCAAAATAACATGCAGGTGAGCATTATTACATGAAAATACAGTATATTTATACAGTTTCTCGTGACTTGTCGAGATGACAGTCATATACATATATAGTTTTCTCATGACTTGTCAGGACACTACCAAGTATGATTAGTGCTAAATTGAAAAAAAAAGAAATTCAATCCTAAGAAGCTGCACAGTTGTTCGATAAGCAAAAGAATAACCTATTTGTGTTTTTGTAGTAAAAAAAAAAAACAGAAATCAGAGGCAAAACAAAACATGATATTTAAATAGACAGTTTTCATTTAAATAAAGATGTAAAGTACATTCATAAATATTTCTAATTACAATTAATCAGGTAACACTATACATGGGTGCCTAAATTTGAAAGGATTTATAGCATTAGGATATAGACATTTATCAGATGATTTTTTTGGGGGTCAAAAAAATTAAAATTTTATATATAACACCTGATCAATAGTATATTAAGAGCTAGGGGGGTAAGCCTCAGATAAAAAAAAAATTAGGTGATAAATATCACTACCCTTATGGTATGTCGATATTTTTTATATTTTCGTCATTTTACTGAAATGCCAAAAATATTTTTAGCTGCCGTAATTGCCATAATTATTTCAGCTGTCGTAATTATTTACATTAGCCGAAAATATTTTTGGTTGCCGTAATTATTTTTGACTGCCAAAATTATTTCTATTGCCGAACTCTAAATGCCCACTGTAGTAATTTTGACCAACCGAATTTCAAAATTTAGATGTAATGTATAAATTAAAAAGGAACAAAAATAAAACAATAGTTCAAGTTTTAATTAGGAGACAACTTCTACAGCCTAATCTAGGATGCTTCTTGTAAAACTTTGCTAATATACTGGCAATCATAAATAAAGCAACAAAAAAAAAATTTTAGTTAGATCACATTATCTCATGCATTTCTGGGTGTATCTGCTAATTTTTTTCAACTGAGTGGTTTTCTAACCATCTTTTTTTAATTTGCAAAACCATAGAAAAACTAATATTGTGAGCCTGACCCACTGCTCTTGTTGTAAACCCTTTTTAAAGCAAAAGTAATATTTGGGCTCCTTGCGAAGGTGTTGTTCTTTTTTTTTTCTGATATGATTATCAATCAAGCCTAATATTGTACAAAATGCATAATTAACAATAAGATTTATATTTTATATATATTTATATAACACAGGTCATGTGATCTTATCTTCGTCAAAAACAAGCAAAAATAATGCAACACATGTTTCATGATACACGCATGATTATTTTTGTATCAGCAATAATAATGACTGCTGAAATTCTAGGATTAGAAAAAAATGCTATTTGCGAACAAAATAAAAAAAAATTAGCAGATATGCCTGGAAATGTGTGAGATAATACGATCTAACTAAAATTTTTTTTTGTTGCATTATTTATGATTGCCAGTGTAAAAGCCAGATAGAAGCCTAATCCTAATTTTAACTATAACATGGTTTATTGGCTTTAATTTTACATACACCTGGCATGTTTTGACTATCAAGTTATATCGGATTGTAATGATGATTGGTTGAGAATTACAGGAAGAACAATTTTTATGAGTGTGCTATCTAAAATCCTTTAGATGATCTTCATAGATATTTTTATTTATTATAGACCATAAATTTCCAGAGTGTAGTGGAGGACTTGATCTCTACGTAAAGTGATCAAGAATTACGTTTTTGTTGCATTTCGATTATAAAAATATACTTTTTTGATATATCTGCATAAATATTATAAAAATTGTAAAAAAGAGTAATTGAGACAATTTTGATCCATCCACACGTATTTATAATCTTGTACTTTAGTGTAATAAAGGCATACTAGTACATAGCATGCATTGTTGATTATAAGCGCTCTGGACATACATTGTTATGCATTATCTAGTACTAGAAAATATATTTTCATTTTAAATATTTTATTACTTTAAAATAGTTCATAATTCTAAACCATTTCATCATTTGAAAATTTATCGTTATAAAATATTTTGGCAAGCCCAAAATGTTTTAGGAATACATATATATCTAAAGACATCTGAACATGCATTCGAGATAACGAATTAGATCAAGGTTACCATGAAAAAATAAAAAAAATAATTAGTAAGTATGAAGCAATAATATATGATCAAAAAAAGCTTGTTAAAATTTATACACAATGATGCCAAAAAAAATAATTTCAGTTAGTGATGCTGACAAAACCATGTAATACTAATTATTACATGTCATTACTTATAAAAAATCAAAATAGATTGTTAATTTTTATATATGATATCATGTGACAATTAGCATCACATGGTTTTGTTAGATATCACTAATTTTAGCATCCAAATTATATCTGGCAGCTGAAATTATTTTAGACAGTCAAAATTATTATAGGCAGTGAAAATATTTATGGCATCTGAAATTATTTATAGTTTAGGCTGCCTAAAATATTTTCAGCAATTTTTATTTATAGCAAGCTAAAAATAATTTAGATACCCATATAGATGTTAGACAAAACCTTGAGGTTTCATGCTGACGAAAGTCAAAATCTAGTTTGACTTTTGTCAACTAAAATCTCAAATGACTAAATGTCAAAACTGACAAAAAATAATGAAACTAGTGAAAGGTTACAAAAGGTATGAAACTGACAAAACTGCAAAGGGTAACAAAATTAATAAAAGATGAAGAAACATATAAGTGTTGTTGGAACTCATTGAAGATAATGTAATAAAAAATAAATCACAAAATCAAAATATATAAAAATTATAAAAATTTTATTATATAAGGGCGCCTTGGCTTTCTACATTTTAATTAGGGGTTTGCAAGTGGGCATGCCGGGCATATTGGCACCAGGCTATACACTAGTGTCTCATGCTGTGCCCATGCCTAAGGCACAAAAATGCCAGGCATTATTGTGGGCATGAGCACAAATGCCAGACATTTTACGGGCATGAACACAATATACCAGGCACTATTATAGTATAAGCACAATATGCTAGGCAAAAAGGTACCAGGCACAAGTGCCAGGCAAAGTGCCAGGCAAAATTAATTAATAAATATTAAATTTTTGTGCTCATGCCCATGCCCATGCCAAATCTTTGTATCCATACCCATGCCCATACCAAATTTTTGTGCCTATGCCCATGCCCATGGCAAATTTTTATGCTCATTAGAGATGTTAATTGGTCTTTTGGGACTGAATCCTAACTGGTCCTTACAAGAACCTACAGGATTGGTAAGGATTCAGTTCTTAAATCACATGATAGCTATATAGAACTTAGATCCTGAGATCAATTTTGGGACCCAGTCCCTTTACTAGGAACTGCTTTTGTTAGAACGCTTTGTTTTTGGCCTTGCACCATTAGTAAGGAATATTTTTTATAAGGTATATATCTTAATTTTAAATACTTTATAGTCCCAGTTTAAGTGTTTAGTAACATCATTAGTATTGAAAATTTGGGACAAACCTTTGTGCAAGAAAATTTTTTTATACAGGAATGTTATTTTATTTTTTGTGCAATTGCACAGTAAATGTTAATTTTTTGTATAAAAAACAATTTATGATAAGTTTAATAAAATTTTTTTAACCAATTGATTAAAAATTGATTGTACTGATTATTCGATTAAAAGGTCACTCAAGCACTACTTTTACCTTTTTCTAATAAACAATGAATTCTCAACAAGTTTATAACTGATTCAAAAAAATTGCTATTTTATTTTTAGAGTATGCCTGATTCTATAAATATTGCCATCAATTTAATGCATGAGCGTCATCATGATTATTATGTAATCAATTGATTTAGATGCTTGAGAATAGCTTAAATCAATTAATTGATTATTTGATCATATCAGTAAATTAATGTTCTTCTATAACACTATTAAAGTGCTATTTAAGTAAAGCACTATTGAAGTACTGTTAGATGATTGTCTTTAAACTAATAATTATTCTTAAACTAATAATTAGCCTTATATTACCAATACAAATAGTTAATTCTTTAATCCTGAATTATTAGTCACTTGATTATTTTATTATAACAATAATATATTGTTTTACAAGAATAAAAAATAATAACAATAATAATATTAAATACTAACTAATCGATTAATCAGCTAATTGATCGATTAATCAATTAATTGATTAATTTGGTCAATTAATTAATCCTGGTTGTAAAAGTCAATCAACTAGTCATCAACCCTATTGATTAATTGATTTTTGATTTGGAATACTATATATAGTAATCTTCTTCAATTTAGCAACAAGATAGTATACAAATTAAAGCCAGATGTTTTAAATTTTATTTAAAAGCCTTTCTCCCAAAAAAATAAAAAAAAATAAAATAATAAAAAATAAAAAAAAAATAATAAAAATATTAACAAGAGAATTCGAATTACTTACAGAAACTAACCAATTCAAATCAAAATTGATAGATAAGAAACCCTTTAATGAGGAAACTTCTACAAGTGATAAAATCACATTCTTATCTCAAAATAACCCAAAAAAATTATGAAAAAAAGCCTTATATACAACTAACCAAGCACCTGTAAAAGATTTTCTTTGGGAAACCAATAATGAAGATAATATATGCTAATTATATAAACAACTATTTGGCAGTCAGACTGCAATATTAACTATTAATCAGCATTTCAAAACTTTTTACCCTTTAGAATTTTCTTTAATCTTCCAATATAGATATCGAAAAATCAGCCTCAATAGTTCTAATGACAAATATAAAGTTGACAATCTAAATAAAAAATTTTTAAATAGTTGGTTGTTGACCAACAATCTTTTTATTAGCTGAAAGTATAGAATTTAATAATTTTTTACAAGAACTTGATCCTCATTATAGACTTTTATATCACCAAACACTTTCAACTTGGGTTAGTCAAGAATATATTAAAAATAAAAATAAAACAAAAAATTTTTTAAATACAATTCAATTAAAAATCTCAATAACATTGAATGGTTGAACATTGTATAATCAACAGCTATACATTAGTATAACCTTGCATTAGGTAGATCCCGAGTAGAAACTATGTCGAATCCTGCTTAACATTATTTCCTTTAATGAAGTCTACACTGGAACCAACCAAGCCAATGCAATGATTAAATTATTAAAAATAATGAATATCAGTTAAAAACTTTTAGGAGTTACAATCGACAATACTACCAATATGATCATGATGGGACGTGTTCTAAAAATAAAAATGAATTATAGGCTTAATAATAATATTGTACAGCATTTTCGCTGTGATACACATGTTCTTAATACAATTGTTGAAGAAGAAATTAAATTAGTTAGTAAAGAAATTTCTAAAGCATGGGAGTTCTCTATTAAGCTTTAAAATTCTTTATTGTTAATTTATAAATTAAAAAAAATTTTTAAAATGAAAAATATTCTATTTTTGATACCTGAAGCTAATGTTGAAACCTGTTAGAACAGTATATATCTTTTGCTAAAAAAACTCTAATAAATTCGCTCTATGACTGATATTCTTGTAGCAAACAACCAAACTTTAAAACTAAACTATCCAAACAAACAAGAATGGAATATTATTTTTGTTAGTATATTATTACTTTTTTTTTTTTTTTATTAATATAATGTTATAGTAGAATCTTTATTACAATAAACCTATATTAATCTAGGGATTAATAATCCTCTAGTTACTAAAAATACTTGGGTAAAGGAGCAGATAAGTCATCTGACCAGGCTGCTGAATTTCTTCAACTCAGTACTAGCTAATAAAAAAAAGATATGGTTTTAGAAAAGAAAAATTTTTCTATAATAAAGATTTCTAATTACATTTGTATTACAGAGTACTCAATATGATATTACAACTCCTATTCCCTATTTAAAACTATTATTAATTTAAATAAATAAAGTAATTCTAGCTAGAATAGGTTGGAATAAACCTTAAAGTGTTAATTATGATATTATAAGAAGCATGTTGTTAGGGAAAAGCCTTGTAAGTACTATTTTTCGATAGCGTTGATGGATCTATTGGTTGTAAAAGAGGCCTCTGGAGAGTTGTTGGGTTAGTGAGTAGAGGTGTAAAGAATTTAATATATTTTGGTTTTAGGTGTAATGTTTTAGACTATTTTCCATTGGTGTTGAAAAGAGTTGCGTTTGGACCATATATCATAGTAGAACTAGTGTAGAAGATTATTAAAGAGATTGATAAGTATGGGTTCTGTTTGTTTTTTAATTAAGGTTTTAGTATTTTGATATATTGTTTTTGAATATATTCCAAGAATTGTAGGGATAAGAGAGTTGTATTGTGTATTAGGAGAGTTGTTTGTTGGTAGTAAAAGAGTATTAAGAAATGTAATAGGTTGAATAGATGTAATTTGAAGTTGTTAAAATGTATTAGTAGTTATATTAATAAGTGATTGTTGAATACTTTCAGTATTTTTGAGACACAGAAGTATATGAAGAGAGTTTTTGGTTAGGGGACATTTACAACATTTATTTGTTGTATAAAGATTTGGATAGTGAATATTGAGATTTTGCATTGTTGGAAAATTATTTGTTAAGATTTTTAATATAGAAGAAATATTTATGAAAGTTATATTCTAGAGAGTTAAGTAATTTGAAAGTTAAATTCCAGTTTATATCTGATATATAGTTGTTAAAGAGTTTAAGAGACGACCAGCTTATAAGTTCTTGGATTGTAATAATGTTTTTGATAAAAGAGCATGCTTTGAATGTAATAATGTAACTATTTCAAGAGAAATAAGTAGGAAGGTTAAAGTATACATAAGAGATTGTTAAAAGGGGTTTGGCAGTGCCTTGTTTAGCCAATAAATCGGCTTGATTGTGAAGAAAATTAGTTGAATATAACTTGACTTTGATAAGATTAATAGAAATATAGGGGTGCTAGTAGAAACCAAGCAATTTGTTGTCAAGTAAAATTTTTTAAAACTTTAAAATAAAATATCTCAACAACCATCAAACCAACTTGATAAATTTTTTTTTATTTTAATTTTATATAGTTATAGAATTAAAATAAAAAAAAAATTATTAAGTTTGGTTTAATAGTTGTTGAGATATTTTGATTTGAAATTTTAAAAAAACTCACTAAAATCGATTTGCTTGGTTTTTACTAGCAGCCCCCCATATAGAGATTATCATTATAGTAGTATACTTGCTTCCGAATAATAAAGAAAAAAAAGCAAAAATTTACAAATTAGTGATGGATATATATATAAAAAGAAGTAAATATATATACATAGTAGTAAAGGAAAACTTCAATAATCCAAAACTAGACAAATTGCTAAACCAAGACATGAACAAGCACAAAGTATCTAAGATGTATAAATAGCTAGAAAGAGTTTGCTTTATAGATATATTTAGGTTTATATATCCATCAACTAGAGAATTTACATAGTCTAATAATATAAGCACAACAAGAATAGACCAAATTTGGATCTCAGAAAACCTCCTAGAGAGCCTCTCAAAAACAGGAATTGTAGATATGGAATATATTACAAAAAGTGACTACAAGGCAGTATATGCTATACTAGACCTCATAGACAGACATTCATCTGATTGGCTGATATAAATCAATTGACTGAGAACTTATTTATACACTTTAAAGTACTTTTTGGAAATGCAATGTTTTACTATAGTACTAATAAAAATTATCGCAAAAGCCATTTTTCGCTTCATAAGAATGTTTATATTCACTATATAAAAATAATCAAAAATAATCAGTAACCTCAAGAACTTCACTTAGAAGCAAATATTTTTACTATTTATTATAGTATTAGTTATATTAACTGTATATGTAAGTTCTAAATGCTAGAAACGTTTAACAAAAAAAAAAGAAGATTGAAACGTTATATGTAAGATCTAAACCTAAAGAACTTTGTTATATTGCTTAACATGCTATTACAGTATTATAATAAAAAGCTTATACTAATACTCTTATTTTATTTATTTTATACATAGTTTGAATATTATAGAGTAAAACATTAGTAACTTCGGGTTAAGTAGTAGGTTGATAGTATATACGGTATATGAGTATTATTGTTCATTAATTATATGAACTAAAGGTCGTGTTGTACCTCTAATAAAGATCATGATAATGAAATAAAATCGAATTACTTTGATTTTTTTAAAAGATAATAAAGATAGTTTCGTTAATAATTTATTCATGTATTAACTCTTTTATGAGTTGGGTATTTAATAATAAATATTACATTAATTCATTCCACTTTACGCGTATCTATCTGTTTTCTAACTTTATGCGATAAGTTCTTTGTATGTAATTTATTGGTTTGTAAGCTTCTTTAAGCGAAGTTTTCTTCGTTTTCTAATATTAAAATGATAAACGTTTTAAAAAATTATGTAATTTGATTGGTTGATTATCACGGGCAATCACGGGTAGATCGGCAAAAATTAACCAATCATATGAATGTCTCCCTATGACCCGGGTCTGTAATATAGGTGAAGGTTTTGGTGGAATGTAGTAGACCCGGGTATACTATAAGAAGCAATAATTAAAAGACCCGGGTATGGTATAAAGAACAAGTAAATTAAAAGACCCAGGTATGATATTAGAACACTATATATAAGTAATGTTTCTTTTTTTTTTTTTTTTTAAACAATCCTGCCTTTATTTATGTGAACTAGTTGGATAATAAAACTACAAGTGGCAATCGACTGACTACCACCAACATTCACCATATCAACCTTAATCTAATAAAGACTCACCAGACTCCCTAAGAGTCTAATGTAACCTGCCATAATAACTATTAGTCTACATGGGGGGTCATAGCATCTCATCACATTCAACATTTAAGGCAAAAATGTCACCATGATAATAAACTGGTCATTATATGCCTTGTCAGGATCACCAAACCTTCAAGACCTTCTTTCACCAAAATCTGGATAGAATACTTTGAATACTTATTTGCTAGGCACTTTGAGTGAACATAATCTATATTACACAGAAAAGAATATTTCTATATAATACTATACTATAGATGGTTTGGTTCTTTAAAGGCTAGCACTACCTAGTTGCTATTCAGCTCTAGGTGTGCTCTGTTACACTGCTTAATATTTTAAACAGGTTTCGGTGGTGGTCTATTTAGGATCCATACCAAAAAGGCTTTTTTTCTTCTATAATGAAGCCTAACATTTCTTCTTTTAAATTTACTTTCTACTATTGTTTGCATATTTTAATTTTATAATAACAATAATATTGAATTAGTTTAAATTAACTTGAATTTATTTGAATTAATTTTATTTAATTTAAATTTTATAATAATACAGTCAGACCTCTCTAAATGCATATTATTGGGACCAGCTCTAGCATGTGCATTTAAAGAGGTAATGCATTTAGGGAGATAAAAATCTATAGATATAATATTAGTTGAGCCCAAAAGAAGATGTGTATTTAGAGAGGTGTTGTATTTAGAAGAGTAGTATTTAGGGGGTCTAACTGTATATATTTTATATTATTTGAAAGTTTTATTTGAAATATTTATTTTTTATATATTATAAAAGTTTGAATTAATTTAATTTAATTTGAACTAATTCAAATTTATCTAAATTGTTTATAATTTAGTTTACTTTTTACTATTATTTGCTTATTAAATTTTATAATAATGCTTATTGTTGAATTAGTTCAATCTTATTTAAATATATTTAGATTAATTTTATTTGATTAAATTCTGATAAATTATTATTAATTTATTATTTTATAAACCTTTATATATCAATTACATTAGAACATATAAATTTTATTTATTGTAAATTAGATTATATTAATTTCTAGAATAATAATAGAATAATACACTATATATATTTTAAAGTAATTTACTATAAATAGCTAATAATTTTTTTAATTAGATTAAATTTTTTAAAGTTTGTCAAATTGAATTAATTTGAATTATTCTGGATTAATTTAAAAAAATATGAATAGATATGAATTTAATTAAGAAAATTCACAAAATTGTAATAATAAACAAGATTCAGCAGATTATTCTGGTTATAATAGTAGTTAAATTATTAAAATTGGCCTAATATTTGCTAAAATAGCTTAATCGTAATATTTATTTAATATTTTAAATATTGTATAATATTGTATAATAATTTGAAATATTGCACAAATATTATGATTAAGCTATCTTAGTGAATATTGAGCTAATTTTAATAATTTAACTACTATTATAACTGAAATAACTTGCTAAATCCCGTTTATTATTAAAATTTTGTGAATTTTCTTTATAAAATTTATACCTATTCATATTTTTTTAAATTAATTCAGAATAATTCGAATTAATTCAATTTGATAAACCTTATAAAATTTAATTTGATTAAAAAAATCATTAGCTTTTTATAGTAAATTACTCTAAAAATATATATAATACATTATTCTATTATTATTCTAGAAATTAATATAATCTGATTTACAATAAATAAAATTTATAGGGTGTGGCGACTTAGTGAAATGGTGGAGTTGTCACATCCCCAGATAGCAGGTCTAGAGTTCAAATCCCATGGACGATGTTTTCGAAAAATAGTCCTGTGATACAGTTAACAGCTATTCAACGATAGGTAGGATCTAGAAATCTGTAATCTCGGTCACACCATCTAGAATGGGAGCTTTGGCGTAATAAATCTGAGATACCGAAAGAACTAAAAACCCGTTTGGCAAGTCCTAAGTTGGGAGGTAGTGTGACCTTTGATAGTACTACAAGAAGATCGAATTTGGAACCGGTGACTGAGATTGAAAAACCAAGCGACCAGATCCTTAAGTGGAGGGACATACTAGCCGAACCGCCAGGTCACCAAACCAGAGGAAAAGGACATATGCTCTGAAAGCATGTACCAAGGGAAAAAAGACCATATAGACACCTAAAGTCTAGGTGAACCAACTCTTCCGGGTTGCCGGCTGGAAGTAAGGGAGAGACCAATAAAGAATCCAAGAAAGAAAGAAAGTTTGAATGTGGGTGCTGGGGTTGTGCGAACCCAAAACAAGGGCAGGAGTACGTAACAACTACTAAAATAGGAAGGTTGTG
>CAJVPU010001611.1:0-12431 GCA_910591775.1 Dentiscutata heterogama | reverse complement strand
AAATTTAATCTGGTATAATCAGATTCGTTGGCGAGTTTTCTTATAACCGATTGTATTTTCATATAGACGTTTACCCTAATTAGCCAATAAAAATTCAAGGATCGACAACCAATCAGATAGATTTTTAATCATGCTATCAGAACTGCATTGTTTATATATATTGAAAAACATTTTCTTATGCTTGAGCAAACTAGTTATCTTGTTTACTTCCTTTTTTGCTCTGTTTATATCTAATTTTTGTTAATCTTTTACTGATATTTATACTTTAAAAAAATGTGTTAATTCTTTAAAACTCTTGGCCAAAATCTTTGTTTTAGGGTTACCTGCCTAAACAAAGTATTTATTAATATCTCTTTTTTTGTCTGGTTTAAACTACAAGTTCTGCTTTTTTTAGATTTATTTTAATATTATTTAGCTTATAAAATTTATTGAAGATATTAATGATTTTTTGTATATTCTTTTAACTACTTGTTATCTATATAGTGTTATCTATATATGCCAAAACTTCTATGTATAAACTATTACTTTCTATTGTTTAATAACTACACTGTATTTCATACCCTAATCGCACATCTTAAACTCTATATAAAAGTGGGTTGTAAAATATTCTCCAGACCAAGAGTGAAAGAATCTTTTTTTGATCTATACTATCTTTAGCTTTAATAAAGTCTGTATTACCATACTCTATTATTATATTTAATTTTCTATTTTTATATAAGTATACAATAAAGTTCATAAGCTTTGTTGAGAATCTCAATCTTTCTAATACTTTTCTTAAAGCTACTACGTTTACAGAGTTAAAGATCTTTTTTATATCTTGATATACCACCCAGAGTTCTTATTTATTTTCTACTACTTCTTCTACTATATTGTTCATAATATATATTAGGCTGCTATACTTTCTCCAGACAGATTTGCAAAATTTGCTTCTTGCAAAATTTTATTTTTCTTAAATACTTTATCTAGTTTTGCCTATAGCACTCTAGTTAGAATTTTTCTACATATTTCTAATAGTGCTATTGGTTAGATATGACTTAAGTTGTACTTCTAAGAGTTGCCTTTTGAAATTAAATATAGTTGTTTAAGCTTCCACTTTTTTGGGATATTGCCATGTTCTAATACAGAGTTAAGAATTCTACAACCTGAATAGTTTTTTGAATAAAATATACCCAATATCTAATAAACCAGATGCTATATTATTCTGTGTTTTACATAGTGCTTGTATTCACTCTTTTTCACTAATTAGATTCATAATATCTTGGTATATATTTGGATCAATATTCTTTTTTGGTTTATATTTATTTTGCTATTCTGGGTTCATATTATTAAATTTTTAACTTCATTTTTTAAACTGTTTTTGAAAATATTTAGCTACTTGTTACTTAACTTCTGAATATTTTATGATAAGCTCTTGATTTTGACAATATGACTTTTCTTTTATTAATACCCTGTCTATTGTTATTTTGTTGTATGGCTTGTTAAAGAGACTTTGCAGCATTCTTTTCTTGTCTCTTTGCATTATGCCAAATCTTTGTTCAATTTTACTTCTAATTTCTTTTTTTTTGGTTTTAAATTCTTCTTGTTTGCTTTTTTTTTTAAAACCTTTTTCTAGTTTTTAAACTTACTTTTGCTTACTTGACTTCAATACTCTGGCAGGTAATCAATTTGGGTTTGGTATTCTTGGTTTATTTTTTTGATCAAATTGTTATAGTTTGTTTGGTTTACAATACTTATTTTTTTCCTCTCTATATATATTGTTTTTTTTTTTGAAGTTAATACAAAAGCTTAATTTCTTTATACACTCTGCATTTTGAACTTGCTTTCTTGAATTGAAGTTCTGTTTTTTTGATATTAATCTATAGAATATGTTTTGTTGCTACTTTTGTTATAGCATTACTTATAATATTCTATTCTTTATTGATATTAATTATGCTACTTTGAGAGTTACTACAAACTAACTTCTTTAATAATAAGTATTTTACACTTTTACTATATGCTTCCTAGTTCTTTTTTGTAGCTTTATAGTACAAGTAAAGTCTTCATGTCAGTTTTTTCATATTTCTTTTTCTAAGCTTGACATAATTCAGTATTACACTAGTATCTAGCTTTGTCCATACTAGTTTGTAATCACTTCCTATAAGTATACTTGTGTCCTCTATTGCTACTTCAACTATTAATTCACATATCTCTTCATCAATCCAAATATAGTCTATTCTTGATATAGTATTTTCTCTTTGCCAAGTATACTCTCTTTTGTAGGGGTTTGTAAATCTGTATATATCTATAAAGTTTTTATTTTTAAGCTACTCAAGTAAGGTTTTACTAAGCTCCTGATCTTTGCAATTTTTGTTATTTGTATCTAAGTTTGTATTACCTAATGCATTAAAATTGCCTATTATGCAAGTATATGTGTTGATCTTATTTTTACATAATTCTTTAATTAATGTTTATTGTACTTCTTTGTATACTTCTTTGTTAGCTGGTGGTAAATATAGTACCCAGATTTGTATAATAACTTTTTTGAAGAAGAGATCTACTTTGAGAATATAAGGACTAAATTTGACTATTCTTCTTATATATTGTAACTAGTTTTTGTTAATCAGAACCCAACTCCTGAACTTTTATATTTGTCTTCTTCTTTGGATAACCAGAAGCTGCTATATCCTTGATGATCTGTTTTTATCTACTTTTTTCTATTATATCTATATTTGTTTTTGCAATATCAATTATATTCAAAAGCTCTTCTTTGCTCTATTCTGCAAGTGCTAGTAGTTTCTGTATACTTTGTTTTATATCATTAATATTTTGGAAACCAATTGTTAATAACTTATAATCTATTCTTTCCAAAGGAGTTTCACTCAATTTTAAAATATTAGGCTTTTGTATAGCTAAAAAGTGAGATTATTTGCCATGCCCAAATTCTTTGATTTAACTAAGGTAAATATTAGAAGTACAAAATGAGCATATACTCTATTGTTTTGAATCTTTTTTGCAGATCTGCTAGAATTTTTCTGATTTCCTCTTCTTCTTCATTTGTATTTTGCTTTTCTCTAGTTTGACTTTATTTAAGCTAGTTGCAAAACTTTTTTTTTAAAATCAAGATTATTTTGTTTACTATTCTCTATTTTTCTTAAGATAACTCTAGTATTACTTCTAAATCTTGATCTGCTTCTATCTTTGTTCTTTTTTTTACTTTTTCTCTTGCTACTAATAGATCTTCTTTTTTTATTAAATTGTTTACTATGCCTTCTTTGTTGCTCTGGATATAAACTAATTCTGTTTGTGCTACTATAATTTTGCTTTGATATACTATGATCTTTTTTACTACTACTTTTTGCTACATCAAAGAGCTTGTTTTGACCCACTCTAATCTGATATTAAAATAATATAGTGTTGCTACTTTGGTATTTAAAAGATCTTGTAATGATGCAAAATATACTAGAAAGTTTTTTCTTGAGTTTTCATAATTGTTCTTTAACGCAAACACTATTTTAGCTTTAAATTTTTTAAGTTGATATAGAAGTATTACTTTTGATACTACATATAAACCATTTTTAATGATTAATCTAAATTCTTTTCTATTCTTTAGATCTTTTGCACCAAATTTGTTTATTGTAAGTTTGTTTAAACTTTTTTCTTCAAAATGAACTATCTATAAGTCTAGCAGATTTTTTTTCTTCTTTTCATTTTTATATTTAATCTTTATATATACTGCTATAAATTTTTTAAGTTTTACTATTCTAGTACTTTTGCTTTACTAAAATAGTTTAGACATTTATAAATTCTTGTAGCATATTCTAACATAAGCAAATTCCAAATTGTAAAATATAGCTTGAGTTCTTTTTTTCTTGTATTATATTTTTGATTGTTATTTGTCTCTAATTTTTTATAGGTTCAGTTATATATTGGTACCCATATTGAGCTATATATATTTTCTCTTTTTTTGGGCTTTTTAAACTTCTTAGAACTTTTATATTCCTCTTTTTTTTTAATCAAAGTTATCAATTTTTTAACTAGTTCTGTACTATGGTCAGTTTAACTATATTCTGTATATAGCAATATTGCTTTTTTTTTTGCTATTAGGGTATTATCTTTTTTTAAAATTCTATTTCACTTTTATTTAAATTTATTTCTACTAATCTGATTCTAATATTCTCTTCATTTTTCTTCTCTATACCATTTTCTGTACTATCTTTTGAATCACTTTTCCTTTTATAATTTTCTACTATATCAATTACTATTTCTATGCTGCTACCTTGTCTATTATGGAGTTCTTTTGCTATTTCTTTCTGTATAGCTTGTTTCGCTTATGTTGAGATCTCAGTTATATTTTCTAAGAAAATATATTTATTAATTAAAAGTTTTTTGCCTTGATCTTTTTTAATTTTTGCCTATTTGTGACAGTTTATTGCTTTGTAATAAATTCTGAGTTTTTATATTTCAAATATTTTGCTATATTTTTATCTATCTTGAGTGTAAGCAGACTATGCTTTTTATATATCTTATCTAGTTTTGTTTGTAGTATATTTGCCAGATCTTTAACTTCATATTTTCTGAAACTTACTTATTGTACTGAAGTTGCAATAATATCTATTCGAAAGTTCTAAAATAGTAGCTAATATTAAAATTGTCTATACTTGTTTATATGTTTGTTGTTTTGTTTGTTTGTTTACATGTTTAGCTGCTTATTTGTTTGTTTGTTTGTTTACTTGTTAGCATGTTTTTGTTATATTATACAAAAAGATCTGCAATACAGGGTCTCAGTTGTTTTTCTACAAAATTTTTTATTTTGTTGCAAAAAATTTGTAAAAGTAAATTTTCTCTTTATATTACTTCTTCAAAATGAAAAGTTTTATTAAGTAACTACTGCTAATTTGTAGTATTTTATCTTTTTGCTTAAGCTTGTTTTGAGAGTTTTTTAAATCAGTTTCTTTCAAACTCTGTATTTTATTTATAACTAATTTTGGTTTAAAAAATCAGCAAAAAGAGTTGATTGTATAGTATTTGTATAACTAAATATAATTAACTATAATTAATATAATATAATATATATATGTTGTGCCTCAGATTAATGCTTGCGTCAGATGTCAACTTTTTGGCCCGCATTAACTGATCGATATTGATTGACTTAAATTAAGCCCAAATCCTTCCCAGATTCTTACCCTAACCCTAATCTAACTTAGGCTGGTTTTAATCTGATACAAGAATTGATCTGAGGCACGACATATATATATATATATTAATATTTAAGATGAGATCATACTTTTATCTTTATTAAACTTAATAAAAACTTTTTACAAGATTGAAAAAGGTTTTATATTTTAAGTCTATTACTAAGAATAAGAACTTAAACATATAACCAAGAGTCTAAGCTAGGTATACTTAGAGACTTATCTGTAGCCTAAACCTACCAGAGTGGCCAAGGCTCACCTAGATTTGAAATAAGTTAAGTATTTGAGATAGGTGTGTGTGATTGTTAATCCAGTTAAAATACCAAATTATTACTTTAGATAAAGGTGTTAGTAAGAAAGTTGAGAGAGTATTTGTAATAGGATTTGGGTTGCTTGTAGAGCTTAGTTGAGTTTTAGAGAGTTAAAATTGGGGTCTTGAACTGCAGTATAGAATTCAGAGATTTGTATATAACTACTTGTTAATATACAAAAGAAGTTTTATAGTAAGATCGTTAGCTATTTGATTAGAAGTAGTAAACTTTTGAATTATATCAAGTGGGATAGGTCCAGAGAAGGTAGAAAATATAGAAAGTTTGTATAAAAAGTAGTGTATTTGAAAACTATCAAGGTTAATAATTTAGTTATATAGCTAGTTGATTTGTGTTAAGGAGATTTGAAGTTTGTTGGGATTTAATATATGTTGTAGTAAATTCTGAATAAGTTTATAGAGAAAGTTAGGAGTAGAGCATATAGTCCAATAAAGTAGGGTACTTGTTAATTGACATATATAGCAAATATTAGAGAACTGGAAGTTTCATTTATGTAGAGTATGTGGTGCTGAAAGTTTATCAGTGAGTAACTTGACTCTGAATATTTTAAATATAGAAACTAGAAGTTGTGGGTGAAGTTAGAAACTTTTTGATTGTTATTAATATAGAGCCAGGTTAAATTCTAGTTAATATGTTTAGCTATGATTAGAAGCAGTTGTGGGATGACCAAAAAGCAAAGATATTTGCATAACAGATAGTTCGAATACTATGATAAATAGGAAGTTCAAGAGATTGTTTATTATAATTTAATATATATGAGGAATTATAGATATTGGTAGAGTTAAATTTGAGGTAAGATGAATTAAGATAGTTATAAGCAAGTTTATCAGCCTTGTTGTTAAATTCGGCATTATGATATGCTTTAACTTTATAAAAAGTAATTTTTAAATTATAAGATTTAATAAAATTGAGAAGTGTATTCCAAATAGACCAATAAGAGGTATTTAGAAACTAAGTATTTGTTGTTTGCTAGGTTAGGCTATTATATTTAGTGATTACAGATTGGGTATCTGTAAAAATTTGAATATTGCAGTTTTTAGAAGCAATGCAAATAGCTAACAAAATAACAAGTAGTTTAGCCTTAAAAGAACAGAGCTAGAGTAAGATTTGTGCCTGGAATGTATTGAGAATTATATTGTTTTCGACTTGAATCCAGCCAATACCCATAAAATATTAAGAATTGTTTAAATTAATCACTGATCTGTTTGTGTAGAATATAAGATATAGGAAGTGAAAATTGAAGTTTGCAATGTGTTGAAGAGTATTAAGAGCAGCATTACTTGTGAAGATTGGAAGAATTTAAGAGACAAGTATCGAGAGGTTTGGGAGAGCTAAGGTTTGAGTAGTATCTTTAAGTTTGATTAAGTCTAAGAGGTCAAAAGAGTTTGCATTAAAATTAACAGATTTGTCTAGATTTAGTTTGCCTAGAAACTTGGCAGCATGACTAGTTGAGATAAAAAGAGTATATTTGCTATTGATAATATAAGAATTAAGACAATTAGAGTATAGGCTTTAAATGATATCAGGAATAGGGTATATTGAAAAGAAGATAGTTGGGAAGTTGCATTGCTAATATGTAATTAGTATAAAACCAGAGTTTGTAGATTGGCAATAGGCTTTGTCAATAATAGCTTGGTTATATTAAAAGGATAGAAGCCAGGGTTTGGAGTGTTTATAAAAATAAACTGTATAGTAACTATAGTAGTTAGTAGATGAGAGGTTAAGCTGCCTAGAAATAAGGCAGTTGTGTAAGAAATCAAGAATAGAATTTTCAAGAAATATAAACCAATGAGGAATTTTTCTTTTAGGAATTTTGTTAAGTCTTGAAGATATATGTTTCTAATCTAGAAGGTTGAAGTTGTAAGTAGAAGTATGTTGATCTAAGAAGAGGATATAGTGATGCCAAAGTTGTTTTTTGAAGGTAGAGTATTTGGGGTGTGCTAATAGTATAGATTCTAATATAATAGATCTTTTATAAATTGTGAAAGCAATGTTTATATCTGAACTTGAACTAATAGTTCAGTTTAGATATCAAAGAAGCTATTTTATTTTAAAATTAGTGATAAGATAGTTGAGGCCATCGATGATAGAATTTGGATGAGCAAGAATGCTAGTAGCAGACTAGAGATTATTTTGAAGTTATTGAATTCTAATTTAGATAGAGATGCCTAGAAGAGATTTATTATTGAGCCATTTAATAAAGTTTGAAATGTAGTATTGAAGTTGAATATTCTAAATATTTTTAATATTGTATATATAATGATGTAATAAGATACTTGTGGGTATAGTATGGCAAAGCTTAGCTTTGTGTTTGATAAGGTTAATATGTTGTTGAAAATTTTTGTTGCATATAGATTGATTAAGAACAATGTTATATATTCTATACTCTAAAGTAGAAATAATAACAATGTTTATAATATAACAAGCTTGAGTATTAGTTATTTGTTTGGTGCTAGCAATTTTGGTAAGTTGAGATGATTCAGCCAGAATAAGTTAAGATTGTTTAGTGTATTTGTTGTTGAGTATAAACCAGCAGCTTATAAATTTAAAAGGCTGGTGTATAGGCCAGAGGAGAAGTACTATGTTGTTAAATATAATAGGATTATATAGGTTAGATTTGGTGTTAAAGGATAGAATAGATTTGGATGAGTTTACTTAAATATTTGCCATGTTGTAAAAGGATTCAGCAACAGTAAGAATGTTTGTTAGCTTTGTTTGACTTGATGCAATCTACAAAGTGTCATCTATATAAGCCAAGACAGAGCAGTTGGTTTTGAGTTTGTTGAATAAGTAGTTTTTAAGATTGGTTGGCCATGATATTGAAGTTGTGTAGCTAGTAAAGGTAGTATATATATACATAATAAGTGGGTCATAATATATATTCTGGAGCAAAAGAGTAATAGTCTCCTTTTGGTCAATGCTATTTTGAACTTGATATAAAGAAGTTAGTTCAAAGTTGGTTATAACTTCATTATAGCAGTTGATAAGTAAATTAGTAAGAATGTTTATAATAGTTTGGAGTAAGAAGAGATGGCAGAGAAATTGTCTAAAGAGATTAAAGTTAACTGAATCATAAGCCTTGCTTATATCTTGTGATAGTAGTCAAAGCTCTTTATAATTACAGTTAGCATCTTCGATAAGATTGTTAAAAATATGAATAAAGATAGATATACTATTACCTGGTAGGATAATATAATTGAAAGGTGAAAGAATAGAATGTTAAGAGAAGACTTGATTAAGTCTGTTTGTTAAGATTTTAGTATATATTTTTTTAATATGTTCAATAAGGCTAATTGGTCAAGTAAAGTTGAGGTTTCTATCAAAAGTATTGTTTTTGGAGATAAGATATATTCTGCCATGTTTCTATAGCTTGGATATTGTGTTTTGGGATAAGCAATAGTTAAAAAGTGCAGTAAAAGCAGTGATATAGCATTGGTCCAGATGTTTAATCATTTCATAGCTAATACTAGTAAGTCCATAGGCCTTGTCATTAAGAAGCTTGAAAATAGTTTGAAGGACTTCATCTTTAGTTATAAAGCTAGTAAGTAATGTATACTATTCAGGGTTGATATAGAGAAGTGGTTGGTATTGTTGTTGCCAAAAGCTATTAAAGATTGTTTGGTTAACAGATCTATATGCAGTTCAATTTGAAAAGTGTAATTGGATGTGTTGTTTGATTTTAGCAGGGTTGGTAATAAGCTGGTTAGGGAGTTTAATATTGGTAAAGTATACAGAAGGTTGGTATTGGACAAGTAAACTATTGATAGCTTGGATAGGTTTTGAGATGAGTGTTTTACATCTTTTTTTGAAAGCCTAATTGATTTGTTGACAAAGATAAAGAGAGTGTTTGAGGTAGTAAGTATGGTAAATCTGTTTTCAGATACTATATACATGCAATAGTCATGATTGGATGTCATAAATATCAAGTGATTGGAGTGGCTAAAGATTACATTTGAAATAGGTATTGATAATAAGAATTTGTGAATTAATATACAGGAGGTATAGGTTGGGGTAGTTATTGTTGTTGTTATTAAGAGTCTTAATAAGGTAACCAAGTTTTTTGAGCCCAAGGTAGAGTGCAGTGTATAGAGGAGTATATTTGTAGTTGTAGCTACATTTTTGTGTAATTTTGTTAGGGATAGTTCTGATTGTAGCTTGTGTTATACAGTGTTGAAGCTTGTGCCAAGTAGTGTTAATACTCTCTGAAGTGTTTAGTGTAAGTAAAATATAGCTTTGTATAATTAATTGTAAGGTAAGCTCAAAGAATTCTTGTTATTGCTAGCTAGTAGTGGCTTTATAATTAAAGATTTGGTAACTAATTTTAGTATAAAGATAAAGAGATTTGCTGAATGTATTAGAAAATGTTCAGGAAGTAGAAAGTATAAGATAGTCACTAATGATACTTGTTTTGCTATTTTCAAGACTATAGGAGAGGATGAATTGTATATTAAAAGAGTTGGTTAAGATGTAGTCAATTCTGCTAGAGTTTATATTGTTGGACCAGGTATGTTGGGTATTGTTAAAATAGGCACCAATGTCAAACATATTTGAGCAGTATAGAAAATTGATAAGTTTAAATCTAGGTGATAAGCTAAGGGTAGTGTCTTGTGTATTAAAGTCACCAAAGATAATAGGCTGAAGATTGAGTTGCTGGGCTTAAAGTATCCAGTTGATCACAGTGTTTTGTGTAAGATTGTGGTAAGTAGAATCAGTTGAGAAAAGATAGATAGAAATAATACAGAGTTTGATATTGCTTTTGAAAAAGAGATCTAGTGTGATTGCTCTACTAGGATGTGTAAGATAGCTATAAACATGAGGCCTAAAATGGTTACAAACTATAATGGCTACTCCTTCTATAGAGCTTTGTGAATTGGCTCAATAGTAAGTATAAAGATTGTTGTTGCAAAAGGATAGTTTAGTTTTGTTAGAGATTTTAGTCTTAGTAATACAAGCTATAGAAATATTATGATTGATGCAGTAGTCTTGCTAAATCTGTCTTTTGGAGGCAACATTAAAGCCTCTAACATTGTGAGTCGCAATAGTGAGATGTAGATCATGCAGGTTAGAATGTTTATATTAGGAGTTATGAGTATGCGATTTGAGTGGAATGTATCTAAACCACTATAAGAGATCCTAGAAAGGAGGTATAAAGTGGTTTGTAAGTATTTAATATTTGTGAGAGAGATAAATATGTGCCTCTGTATAATTATCTTTCTTGTCTTTGATATTAAGTATGGAAATTCTAATATAAAGAGATGAGTTGTATAAAGTGAAGTCATATTGGATATAGTTAAAAAATGATTGTATTGTTTGGAGGTGTTTGAGTAGAGGTAATTTGTGATAAAATAAGAATTTGTTATAGCATGTTAGTGGATCAATAGAGCCAAGTTGCTTAGTTACTTGTGTTATTGTTTTAAGTTGAAAGTTAACAGAATCATAGTCTGTATTAGATAAGAGTTTATAATTAGATAAAGAGTAAGTAGAAGAAGTAAGTTGTTGTTGAGAGGGTAATGTGGTGTATGAATCATAGGGGGCTAATGGTGTTGAAAATAATATACAAGAGAGTTGTCTTCTATAACATTTACCATATATCTGGCTCGCACAGTTCTGCAAGAGCTAGCAACAATCAGGTTATGCATTAAAAAGTTGTTCAAATCTAACTCTTCTGAGTATAAGGGGTGGCTGATATTATGGAGACCACCTATAATCTAGTTATCCAGATCTTTAATATCCTATCTTCAGATCTAAGACATGTAGAAGACAATATTTGTGTTTGTGTTTTGAATGTTTTTTTAGATAAAGTATATATAACTATATATAGTTAATGATTTAGACTATATAGAACCAGTTTGTATTTCTTCAATCTACTTTAGAACTACTTTTCAAGGGTCTCCAATTCTCTAATAGGTGATCTTTTTTTGGTTAAATACTATATTCAGGATTTGCAAATGACTTTCTTAATAAAATAACTCTGTAGAATTATACGATAGATCCCCAATCTATTTTCTAAGTCGAATTGGTTCAACCACGTATTATAGTTTATCTTAAAACTAGGTATATACTTGATTAAGTTAGCATACATTAATTATACATACAAGGTATAGTTTTCAATAATTGTCACTAGTAGGAATTGAACTCTGGACCTTGCCACTTGGAATGCAACAACTTGACCACTTCACTAAGTTACTACACCCTTATAATATAATATATATAATATACCAATTAACTATATTACTATAAAGAGTATGGCAACTTAGTGAAGTGGTGGAGTTGTCGCACCTCCAGATGGCAGGTCTAGAGTTTGAATCCCACAGATGATGATTTTGAAAAAACTAGATCTGTATCAGTTAACGTTAAAATTATCGATTGGATCCAGATATCTATAATCTTGGTTACACCATCTTGAATAGGAGCTTTGGCACAATAAATTCAGAAAACCAAAATTACTAAAAACTCATTTGGCAAATTCCAAGTGTAGAGTAATAGTGATCTTTGACAGTGCTATAGGAAGGCCAAATTTGGAACCGAGGACTGAGACTAGAGAACTAAACAACCAAATCCTTAAATGGGAAGATATATTAGCCAAACCGCCAGACCACCAGCTGGAAAAAAAGGACTTGTACTTCAAAAGCATGTACCAAGAGGAGGGCAACTATGAGGCATCTAAAGCCTGGGCAGACCAGCCCTTCTGGATTGCTGGCTAGAAGTATAGGAGGGACCAGTTAGGAATTTGGAGAAAAAGAAAGTTGGAATATAGGTACCGGGTTGTTGTAAACCTCACAAGAGCAGAAGTACGTAACGGGATCCTAATTAGGAAGGTTGTAGCTTGAGATACAAATTGAGTTATGGCAGTATCTGAAAAGATAGCTTGAAATACGAACCTGATAGTGGTAGCACAACAGGTACTAGTTAGGTGAAAGTTACTGGAACA
>CAJVPU010001610.1:0-12431 GCA_910591775.1 Dentiscutata heterogama | reverse complement strand
GATCGGTTATGACCGGTCATTTAACCTTATATAACCGACCGCGGTCAACCGGTTGACCGTCAATAACCGGTAATGACTGACCGTGACCGACCGTGACCGACCGAACCCATCCCTAAGCTCAAGCATCAATCGCAATCTTTTATTTCAATTGATCGTAGTGCTTGAGCGTCATCTCTATCACTAGCCAATTACATTGAGGTAGGCGCTTGAGAACGGCCTTAATCGAATTTATGTAAAGTTGATTACTCTTATTATGTAAGATAAATGAATATCTTAAATTTCCCGCCAAATGCCTTGTAAAATTGTTTAGTTTCCTAAATCTTCTAAATTTACAACTAAGAAGCGACTAAGTCAATTTTTAAAAATTCGACCAACTTAGCTAATAAGCCAATTTTATTGGCCAATGCTAAAATTGACTACAATCACTACTTTATGTAATTCTATATTTAGAGCGTTATATATTCGAAGAACTGTTATTTTTTTTCAGATCAAGATATCCCTTTAATTTGTTAACGCGACATTTTACAAATCTTATGCAAATAAGGACCGAGAATTAATTGGAATCAAAAACTTTAAAATTTATTGATAAGTGCCAAATTATGGTTTTCCTAGTTCATTCTCCCTTTATTTGAACTAATAAGGACGCGATTTTTTATTGAACCAATGTAAGTAAAATACATGGCAGAAAAACGAGTAATTGACCAAATTAACAGAATGGCAAGCTGGCTGAAAGATGACATGATCACATATCCATGTTTTTTGGTGAGTTGAAAGAATTTTGGGTTATTATTTTCTCCAACGCTGAGCAGGAGCTGGAGGTACAGTAAATAACTAACCCTGCATTTTGGTGGTAGCTTAATTCTTAAATTTTCAAAGAAAGTTGGTTATAAAAATTCCTTCATGAGAAATTTATGTTTACGTAGTGAATGCGTAAAATGAATAAAAAATTTTATGATTTACGTATTTCTCGATCGCTATGACAAATTTATGGGCGATTAATGAATAATACCACGGCTGATATGTATATAAGCGAAACGAAATAACACGAAGTTTGCATTAACAGTAAATTGTGCAGGATTTTCTTATTTAAAAAAAAAAAAAACAATTATTTGGTCTAAATGCGCACATTACTTAGATGCGTAAAAACACCTATGGCGTTTAGTATGAAGTTAAACATTATCACTATCCTTTATTAATTTCTGGATTTTAATTTAATCTTTGAATTTCAAAGTTCATTGTGAATTATATGTTGAAAATTAGTATTTTTGATAATAAATTCATGAGCACTACACCATAACACAATATTAATTGTAAATATAAATTTTTTGCTAAATTCATGTAACATAATATGAACTTTTTATAAATGACAGAAAGATTATGTGTTTGTGATAGTTTTTTCTGTGCTTATATTCAATTTTATGATAAGTCATTTGTCATGTTCAGTTGTCATGGTAGTATCCTATGCTTATTCTTTTATCGCTTGGTCTAGATTTAAAATTAATATTGTTATTATAAAGGTTCAAAGAAGCTAGCGTGGTGTTCTTGCAAAGTGAATCTACTAATGCTTTTCCTCCTTCTGGTCCGAGATTATTCTCTCCAAGATCCAAAGAAATCAGCGTAGTGTTCTTGCAAAGTGTATCCGCTAATGCCTTTCCTCCTTCTGGTCCAAGTTTATTCCGACTAAGATTCAAAGAAGTCATCGTCGTGTTCTTACAAAGTGCAACTGCTAATGCCTTTCCTCCCTCTGATCCTAATCCATTCGTGCTAAGATTCAATGTAGTTAACGTGGTGTTTTTGCAGAGTGCATCTGCTACTGCCTTTCCTCCTTCTGGTCTAATATAAGCCAAATTAAGATTTAAAAAAGTAATAGTGGTGTTCTTGCAAAGTGCATCAGCTAATGCTTTTCCTCCTTGTGATCCAAGATAATTCCGACTAAGATCTAAAGAAGTCAGAGAGGTGTTCTTGCAAAGTGCATCCGCTAATGCATTTCCTCCTTCTGATCCAAGACCACCTTCTTTAAGGTACAAAGAAGTCAA
This sequence comes from Dentiscutata heterogama, assembly GCA_910591775.1. Lineage (NCBI taxonomy): Eukaryota > Fungi > Glomeromycota > Glomeromycetes > Diversisporales > Gigasporaceae > Dentiscutata > Dentiscutata heterogama. The sequence continues at coordinate 10,395 of CAJVPU010001610.1, read as the reverse complement.
AATGGTGTTCTTGCAAAGTGCATCGGCCAATGCTTTTCCTCCTTCTGATCCAATACAATTTTCTCCTAGATCTAAAGAAGTCAGAGTGGTGTTCTTGCAAAGTGCATCCGCTATTGCTTTTCCTCCTTCTGGTCCAAGGACATTACAACGAAGATCTAAAGAAGTCAGCGTGGTATTTTTGCAAAGTACATCTGCCAATGCCTTTCCTCCCTCTGATCCTAATCTATTCGTGCTAAGATTCAATGAAGTTAGCGTGGTGTTCTTGCAAAGTGCATTTGCCAATGCTTTTCCCCCTTCCGGTCCAATCATATTATAATAAAGATCCAAAGAAATCAACGTGGTGTTCTTACTAAGTGCACCTGCTAATGCTTTTCCTCCTTCTGATCTAAAATTATTAAATTCAAGGTACAAAGAAGTCAGCGTGATATTCTTACAAAGTGCATCTGCTAATGTTTTTCCGCCTTCTGGTCCAAGAGGATTATTATTGAGATTCAAAGAAGTCAGAGTGGAGTTTTTGCAAAGTGCATCCACTAATGCCTTTACTTCTTGTGGTCCAAGGTTATTATTATAAAGATCCAAAGAAGTCAAAGTGGTGTTCTTGCAAAGTGCATCCGCTAATGCTTTTACTTCATCAAATCCAAGATTATTACCAGTATGAAAGGTCAAAGAAGTTAAATTAGAATTCCTAAAAAGAATTTTTACTAATAAATCTATAGTTTTGGATTTAAAATCGAAAAAAGTATCATATAACGTCATAGAGGTAATTGTTGTGTTCTCATAAAGAGCTTCAAATATTATTTGATTGCAAACAATTTTAGAAAGCCATAAATGTTTAAGATTCTTACTAGTTCGTAAAAACATCAAAATCAAAGAACATAATACGGTATTTTCAAGATTACATCTTGTTTTAAATATTCCATATATTCCATCATGAAGCCAGTTTCTAATACCAATATAAAAAAAATCATTAATTGATGTAATATAACTTGTATATTCAAATAATGGTTTTGGGTAACTTGGAATGGTGATTTTAAAAGGAATTAATAGAGTTTGTTCTTGAGCATTTAACGTTAAAAGAAATATTTCTATAAGTCTTTTATTTCTAAAATGGTGGTTCGGATCGCTCCACAATATTGGGATAATAACTCTACACCATTGTCGGTTTACAAGAGCACATGAAAATAAGTTTTTATAATTAGACCGAAGGTTATTAAATATTTTGTAGTAGCATTCATTTGGTAATGTTATCATATTGAAAAATGTCCGCAGTATATCCGCCGCCGTTTGTTTTAGGGATTTTGAGAATACGTATGCATGATGCGATACAATTCCAGCTTTATATAAATATTTCATACAAGCAAGGTCACATGCCTGAATTCAATTCGCCAAGTTAAATATTAATATACGTAATAGTAATAGTAAATTGACGATACGATCTACCATGTTGTAATAGTAATCGATCAAAATTTGCCTCGATTATCGCTAAGCCGAAATTTGAAATTTGCTTTAGTCGGCTATGTAAGGTTGATCTATGTAAATAAATGTATATCCTGAACTTACAAACCAAACATTATTGTAAATCCGTTTGACTTTCTAGGTTTCCTAAATCTTTCGATGTACACAACGAAAAATCAAATAAGTTAATTATCGAGCACCTCAATTGATAGACCGATAAGGTTAAAATTGTCAGAAGAATAAATCAATGAGATATAAACCATGTTTTTTCTTCAATATTATCACTGATAAAGGAATGCTCAAGTATTACTTGAAATTCTTTATATATCAAAATAATAAATAATGAATTTTCAATAAATTTCTACCCGACTTAAAAATAGCTATTTTAAAACAACTTCGTTAATGATTCCATAAATTGATAGTCACTGCTACGACAACAGTTTTAAATAATAAAGAGAAACCAACGTAACTGAAGTTAAGCTTCTGTGACTTATTGAATAGAAAATTTTTTATGAAATTTTTTATGTGGATAGCAAAAATTATAAAAAATAGAAAGAGTACGCTCAAGCATTAATTTTATAAATATTATATCGTCATTAATTGCGATGCTTGAGTATAATCATTATTTAAACAATTTTGAGAACCTCCTCAGCGAATAAGTAGATTTTATTGGCTACAATCGCTGCTTCTTGATATTCTATTTTTAGAGAATTATATCTTTAAAGAAATTATATTTTTTTTCAGATTAATGTATCCCCTTAGTTTATTAATTTGTCCTTGGAACAAAGTCTTATGTACAGTAAATAAGAACCAGGATTTTAATTAGAATCAAAATCGTAAAATTGGCCAGATAGTTCAAACTGCGGCTTCCTAATTTGTTTGAACTAATTCGGAAGTGATTTTTTTGCTGAACTAATTTACTGCTACAGTATTTTATAATTTCTGGAACACCTACTTGTTACCCGAAATCTTTTTGGTCGTCTGTTAAATTATCTAATTTTCCGGAAATTGCATCGCTGCCTCTGGACTGAATGTCTGAAGACAGCAATGTAGTTTCCAAAAAGTTAGATAATTTACCGGACGACTGAAAAGATTTCGGGTAACAAGCAGGTGTTCCAAGAATTATGAAAGTAGCAGTAAGCAAAACTCGTGAATTGACCCGTCTAAAAATCTTCACCCGGGTCATCCGTCGGGTAGACGATATGCTACCCGGGTGGAAACGGGACAGTTTAAAAAAAGTTGCCACCCGGGTCACCCGATGGGTCACCCAGGTTAATTAAAAACTAGGCCCAGGTGATTAATGTCCCAAAATTAACACATTGTTCTAAAGTGATGAAAGTTTTTCAATACATCCATATCATTAAAAGTGCTTGAGAGTAGAGTTAATACCTCTATCCGGATTTATATATCCGGATATGTACTATGTCATGTGATATAACGTGACATAATGTATTTACAGCTACTTTCATAAATTCTGGAACACCTGCTCATTACCCGAAATCTTTTTGGTCATTCGGTAAATTACCTAACTTTCCGGAAACTACATCGCTGTCTTCAGACCTTCAGTCCTGAGGCATTGATGTAATTTCCGGAGAGTAAAGTAATTTGCCGAACGATCAAAATGATTTCGGTAATGAGCAGGTGTTCCAGAAATTATGAAAATAGCTGTAAATCTGGATATAAATAAATCCAGATATAAATTTAAATCCGGATTTACACTATGATAAAACCGGATTACAGCTATTTTCATAATTCCTGATAAAAATTGGCCGAATGATTTTTAGCCGATTCGATTAAGGGTAGGGGGTATTGTTACTATTGTTGGGAGAGCGAAGGATATAGAACGTTCGATTTAGCTCCAATAGTAAACGTAAAACGTCTTAAATATCTTTCGTTATATTGTAAGCACGTGCGTAGTATCACGAATTATGATAGTCGGATCGGGTAATTAGTCTATCAGACCGAATCGGGAGTTATACGATCGATTCTAAGGGTTAATGCAATATGCGATGGAAATATTTTGTGTATGCGAGATAAGTAATAATACTATAATACAATTGATACTTCGGGATAACAATTAGGGTAATGGGATAGTTTATAGTTAGCGGGTAGGGTAATTAAAATATAATAATAGAGTTTTGTTAATAACAATACAACACAGTAAAACTTATTTAATCATTGAGAATTCGATTCTTATTTCAAACTCATTAAAGACATCGAGTCTGAGAAAACTTTATTAACGCTAAAATTCAAGCTTTAAATACATTTTAACTTCCTATAAAGTACTGCGCTAATCCCTCCACGGCCCTTCCACTCATACATAATACTGTGGGAGGGCTCATACACAGCTTGAGACAATGCTGTCTTATAAAAGCCCCTTTTTACTCTTTACATTCCCCACCAGACATTGTTATTGTGTTTCTTTGCATATTTACCAATGAAGAGACAGCGTTGTCTTGTTTACAAACATTCAAGACAGTACTGTCTTGTTTACACTAAAATATATGACTAATAATTACAAGTTTTCTTTTATTGCACATCTATATCTTCTGATGTCTATTATATGATACTTTAAGAAATAAACAAATAAAATAAAAATAATAATAAACAAAAATCTATCTAATCCCAAAGGTAGTCATGAGAAACTGTGACATACTCCTCTTCTTAAGTGTGAGCCCCTGCGAACACTAAAAATTCTGGAAAAGCCAGTGCCAGGACACCAATTCCTTTGCTATAACAATAATGACTTGTTATAGCAAAGCTTAGGTTTCTTTTTGCAGATTTCCTTTAGTAAGTTCCTGGAGAAATTTAGTTAGCTCCTCATCCCAAACCTTTTGAGCCTCAGATAACAAGAATTGGAAGTCTTCTATAGTTATCTGATAGAGCACCTTGGGGGTAATAGCCTTATTTTCAAAAAGATTATAAAATCCCCCTGCTTGATATAATTGATAGGTCTGACTAGCAATTCTTAAAATGTCATTCTCTTTTTGATTGGGAATTCTTGTTTGAAGTTCTTTTGGATGATTATATCTTTCTTGGTTTTCTCTAAGCATTCTCCCAAATAATAATAGTGCTGGAGAAGGGTGACTTGGTTACATTCTTTAGAATAGATTTTTTCACATATATAGTTGAGCCTTTCAATCCAAGAACCCTCAGGCCTTGGTTCAGAGAATCAGGTTGAAATATCTGTTTGACAAAGATCTTCCAAATATGATTCTATAGCCCAGAAAAAAGGGTTGGTAGTTATGTCTGGAGCAAATTGAAGACAGGTAGGCTTTCCCTGGGTATCTAAAAAGACTATATTAGTGGTTGTTATATGAACTTTAGTGTTCTTACACATTTGTCTAAATTGAAAAACGTGGCCTAAAAATGTGAAATTTAGGTTTAATTGTTTTATAGTGAGAATTTTTAATCTCTCCAAGGGCAATCATCAGAGTATTTATAGGAATCCAAATTCAAAAAGAAAAAAGCAGTATATATTTTCTTAACTAGTTTCTGTAAATCTGCTTCTTGAGAACTCTTTCACTTTTAAGGGGTTTATTATTTAGAATAGGCTTTATCATTTACGATTTATAAGAACTATTGCTACAGACTTCATGTATATAGTAAGGCCCTGTAAACTTTGGCTCTAACTTGACACTATATGACATGTCTAGCGAAGTTTCATATAATATTACTTTATCATCAATTTGGTAAAACTCAATCCGGTATTTTTAATCATGATATGCCTTCTGTTTATATTGTGCTTTTTTAATATTTTTCTGGGCTTGGTTTCGGGCATCTTCAAGGTTCTCTAGAATCGAGTTGATTCTTTAGTAAAGACAATCTTGTGCCTCACTTCAGTGATCAGTTTTGTGAAATACATGGATAAAACTGTCTCTATTAGTAGTACAGCCTCTCAACTATATATTAAGAAAAAGGGCTCATACTAGATAGTATAATGTTGAGTTGTCCTATAAGTAAATAAGGCTGCTAAAATAAACTCTGCCCACTCTTCAGAATATTGTCCAATATATTTAGCCAATACTTTATATAAGGTTCTATTAAACCTTTCTACCAGCCTATTTGTTTGAGGATGGTAGGCGGTGGACATTCGATGCTAAAATTTCATCTTCTTACAAAAGGCTTCCACTAATTTATTACAGAAGTGGGCACCCTGATCAGAGAGTAGTTCTTGAGAGCTTCTGTGTTAGTATATAATGTTCTTGAATATAAAGAAAGCAACAGAATTAGCATCTTCACTCTTTAGAGCTCTTGTCTCTAGCCACTTAGTAAGATAGTCAGTGGCCACAACTATATAGCAATATCTCTCTATTGTGACTAGTGGAGGTCCTACTATATCTACACCAATGCGATCAAAGAGCTGTCCTACTTTAATCAGATGAAGCAGTTCTCAAGTTCTAGGTCTTCCTTATCTCTGGCATGTATTACATCTTTTCACATATCTTTTTATCTTAGTTCTTACTTGAGGCCAATAATACCTGACCATTATTCACTAGTCAGTTTCTTCCTTTTCAAAATGTCCTGCTAATAGGGCAGCATGCATAGTATGTAGATCGGGTTCTATTTTGTGCAGTCTTAAGTCTCTCAAGGGCCTTCTGGGGTCATATGAGTTGGTTTTATATAACAATTTATTCCTAACAAAAAAATGGCGGGTCTTGTACTTTAATTCTTTATCACTATAGTTTGAGAATAACTTAGACTAGATAAGATAGTCTATAAAAATTTTATATGTTTCTATATTTATAATATACATTAAATTAAAAATAAGGTATCCGTAAGTGGTATCAGTATAATATTTAAGAAAAAAATATAACTGTTAAGGGTTGTCTTAGATTCAAGATAAACTATCAGCATTAAGATGTATTTTTTCTGATTTATAAATAGTAGTAAATGAGTACTCCTGTAAGGTTAGAATCTACCTGACCAGTCAATTTTGGGGTAACCAGTGAGAGAATAACAATTTCAATGCTGAGTAGTCAGTATATAAGGTGAAATAAGAGTTATAAGGATAGAGCCTGAAGTATGAAATGGCCCAAACTACAGCAAAACACTCCTTTTTTGTAATAGCATAATTCTTCTTTGCTGGAGTTAAAGAGCAACTTGCATATGCTACAACTCTTTCCTTGTCCTCTTTATCTAACTGGGAGAGGATAGCTTCTAAAGCTTTATCAGAAGCATCAGTAAACAAGATAAAAGTAAAATTTGAATAGGTAATAATGAGAGCAACTACTAGCTTGTTTTTAAGCTCTTTAAATGCTTTTTACTAATAGATAGTCTACTGATATGTCATATTTTTTTCAATAAGGTATTCAAAGGTCCTGCAATATTAGTAAAACCAGGAATAAATTGCTAGTAATAAGATTCCAGATCTAAGAATTCTCTCAATTGCCTTAAGTTCTAGAAATTAGAAAATCCTGAACCACTTATACTTTTTCTGGATTAGTAGTTATCCCCTGGGTACTCATGATATACCCTAAAAATTTAAGTTTTCTTCTACAAAGGAAACACTTTTGGGGCTTAATTTTTAAGTTGGCTTTTTCTAACCATTTAAAAACTTCCTAGAGGTGATATAAGTGTTCTTTGAATAATTTTTAATAAATATTTAAATTATCAAGATATATAATAACAAACTTCCCCACAATATCTTCAGAAATCTGGTCTATTAATCTTTGAAAAGTTACCAGAGTATTCATGAGACTGAAGGGCATAACATTAAATTCGAAAATGCTCTGTAGAGAAATAAAAGCAGTCTTTGGTTTATTCTCTTCTATCATTTCAACCTGCCAAAATTCACTGGCAAAATTCAAAGTAGTAAACCAAAATGCTCCATTTAAAGAATCCAAGAGATCATCTATCCTTGATAAAGGGTAGTTATCCTTAACTATAACAGCATTAAGCTTCCTATAGTCAATATAGAGATGCATCTTTCAGGCCTTCTGTTTGGCTAGCACCACTGAAAAGGTCCAGAAACTCTTAGAGAGTCTAATTATATTTTTGACTAGCATAGCCTTTATTTCTTCTTTCAAGAGTTTTTTTTTTGCTAGTGAATATCAGTATAGCCACTGCTTAATAGGCCAAATGTCTTGGGTAGGGATTTGGTATCGAATAATATTACTTCTTTCTAATTCACTAAGGCTCTGGGCACCAAGATCCTTGAACTTGCCCAGTAATAGACAAAGTTGTCTACGCTGGTCCTTTTCTAAATTTTTTACTTTATAATCTATTCCTACCAGAACTTCTTCTTCTTAATAGTAGTTAAAGAGATCAGAAATCAGCATAATTTCTTGGCAGTGGTAACTTAGATAAGTCATTGGCCATGGTCCCGGAAATTTAACTTTTTCTTTATCAACATCATCTTTTTTATTTTCTTTTTCTTATAATAATTCTTTATCACTATAGTCTATTCATTTCTTAATTTTTCTATCACTTCCCTCATTCTCTTCTAACATCTTCTCTAACTCTGCTTTTACCTCAGAGTAGGCAAATATTCATTCCTCCAATTCTTCTTCCTCATATCTCTCTTCAGAATTGTTTTTTACATTCTTGTTTTTAATTTCTTTAACTATAACCAATTGCCCTTCTTCTATTGGTATCTTTGATAGCTTCTGCAATTCAACAGGGATAGTTATTTCTTTATTATTTCACAATATAGTCATTTTTAACAAATTCTAATCAATAGTGGCATTCACTTTTGCAAGCCAATCATTACAAATGATGGTGCTATATATAGTCGCATTGGTTACAATAATGTCAATTAGAATTTTAACTCATCTCACACAAAAAGAGAAATCAGAAATTTCTTCTATTGCCCTCTTGCTTTTACTATGGATATTAATTATACTTACTACAGATAGTCTTTCAATTTTTATTTCTAACTAGTATAGCAGGGTTGAGGTAGCAACACTTCCTGATGATCCGCTATCTACTATGAGCAGAATCTTTTTTCTAAAAACTATAGCATCACAATATAAGGTAGTAAACTTGGATGTGGGTTAGATATTAACATTTCTTTGGGCTTTCTTTCGAATAACTAAGCTTTTTCTCTGTAAGGAACAGGTTAAATTATGCCTCATATTTTGCATGGCTCTTAACAATTGTTCATATATAATATTAGCTAGTTTATCCTTTATATCAGCTACTATCGAATACAGAGTAACTAATGAGAAATTTTGGCTAATTCTTCTTCCATGACCTTATGTCTTACTGCAGTAATTCATTTAGCCTTATCTGGTTAATTTTCTTTCAGAGTGAGCTCAGGTTCATTTCATCCCTCAGGCCCTTGTAACTCTTGGCTATCTATTTCTTCTACTATTTTCTCATCAGAAGGCACAACACCCTCAGTTTTTACTAATCTAACAGACAAATTCTAATTTGGTAAAACTTGTTTCTTATGAAGAATTGAGGTGCTAGCAATATATTTAGATTGTCTATGTTATTCAGCCAGAAGAAATAGGGATTCGTGATCTTCTGGTATATCTAGAAACAAAGGCTGGCTCTGAGAGCTATCAGAATTATTATTATTTATTAAGGCCAATAAGGCCTGAAGAGCATCTTGAGAATTAAGACCATTTACTGTTGGGGTGGTCTAAACAGGGGTGGTCCTAACTTGTGTAGTTTGCACTAGGGTATTTTGAATTAGAGATCCATTATTAGCAAGAGCTAATAAATAGGGATATTAATGAACTATATAACCAAAACGTCCACAATTATAACAAATAATCTCTTGGAGTAAATTTGTTAAGGCTCCAGACTATCGAGGATGAAAAGGTTTTCTAGGCTTTTGCTATTAAGTCATTATTTGATTAATAGCTTCAGTTAGCTTATTTAAACCTTCTTTAGTCTCATTCATATTAGAAGGCATTGTTGGTATTGTTCCTAATATATCAGGAAAAGTATACGAAGGGTATTTTACAGGCTGATCTAAAAGGGCCATATATATAGAATTAGTTTTATAAGCATTTTCAAATGCTTTTGCCTGAGTACAGGCTTCCTCCAGAATATTGGGAGTTAAGAAAAATACCGCTGTGTAAAGTTCTGGACATAGCCTATTAATAAACATTTGGGCTTTTGTAGTATCCAAATATTGATGTTTTCTGGATTCCACTCACTAAATCATTTCCTTTATGGCTGTGTAGTAATCATTCACACTTTATCCTAGCAGCTGCTTTCTTTGAGTTAGCTGTGCAAACTACTTCCTCTTCAATTCAGGTATCTGAAACTTAGTGATGAAGTGATTTATAAAACTCTGCTGGGGTACTAAAGAGTCATGCCACTGATCAATTATTGGTGCTTGGTTCCTCTTTAAAATTCACCAAGTTGCAGCTAGGCCTTTGAGTTTTGGTATGATTATAGATATTTTTTGAAGAGGTAAAATGAGGTTAGCCTCAAAGACCTTTTCAATATTCTTTATCCAGGTTATTAGAACTTGATCACCACTATGAAACTCAGGATATGATATTTTACTAAGCTTTTAAGGGTTTTCAGGAAGATTAATCTGCAGTAGTGGGATAACTTGCTTTTAGTAAACCATATTAGCAATATGGTTTGGCAGATTATGCAAAGGGTTATTTAGATTAAAAGCAGGCTGCTGTGGTGGTTGAGATTTCTGGGTAGTTGGGCCATGATATTGATTATTAATTGGGTATGCCAATAAAATTTCTTCTATTTATTCATTTGATTCCATACAACTGGCACCAAATGTTACTATTGTTGGAAGAGCAAAGGATATAGAATATTCAATTTAGCTCCAATAGTAAATGTTAAACATCTTAAATATCTTTTATTATATTGTAAGCATGTGCATAGTATTATAATCAGATCAGATAATTAGTCTATCAGACTGAATTGGGAGTTACAGTCTAACCTCTCTATAGTCACCTCCTATATAAGCATATTTTCTTTATAAGTATATTTTTTTAAAAACAAACTATTATTAAA
>CAJVPU010001609.1:0-12440 GCA_910591775.1 Dentiscutata heterogama | reverse complement strand
CTTTAAACTTACAATGGTTACCTCTCATCAACATGGCTCGTGATTACCTCATCGCACAGGCAACCAGTGTGCCAAGCGAAGAGGCTTTCTCGGTCGCTAAACATACTTTAAGTGCAGTACGAAACTGCTTGGATGACAAAAAAGCACGCGCAAGTATGTGTTTAAAGACGTGGTATGATTCAGGAATAGCTAAAAGTGATTTGAAGTATTTTTAAATAAAAGTTTAGTATCGTAAACGCGACTTTTTTTAAAAGAAATTTTGTAATAAAAAAAAAAAAAAATGTAAAAGTATAAGTATAAAATTACCGTTGTTATATATTACTGTATTATGTATTGTATATTAAACTGCCAGGGCTGGACCGGATTCAGGCAGGGGTCATGAACTAGTTCCTAACTAGTTCAGGACCGGGCTTTTTAAGGACTGGACCAGGACCGGACCAGACGGACTTTTTAACATCCCTAATGAGCAGGACCGGTCCGGTCTGGTCCGTTTGAACACTACGTACGTTCCGATCGACAGGCCAAACAATATTGTCATTGACCGAATCACCATATCGATACCTTATATATTGATAAACGCTTTCGAATTCAGGCACTAACCAGATAAGTGCGCTTGGCATTTGCATGTGTATGGTCATAGATGTTATGTATAAGATCTACACAAATAAATTTCTCGATTTAGAGATCATTTAATGCCAAAGTTAGATGATTTTTAGTTGATTACTAATCGTAAAAACGATAGATTTACAAATTAAATATAAAAAATACTTTCCGTTTAAGACTATTCCTGACTTGCTTGGTGATCTTTGTCCTCTAAAATTTAACAAACATATATGTATATGATGTACAATCTTCTATATCTTCAGCTTTTAATAAGAAGTGCTTCAATGAGACGACAAAAAAAGATTTTTTAAAATGTTTCGATTCTATCGCCCTTATACTGTAAACCTTTTACTTTTTACTTTAATTTTAATTCTTATTAGTATTTTGTTTATAATTCGCTACAATGAATCAATATTTCGTTATAGTGAACCTAACCATAATTCGTCACTTTATGATGGTACATATGCATGCCATGATTCAGTTAGCTGCGGAATAAAATATGGAAAAAGTACTTATAACCCTTCTACTGATCCAGAACTAAATGAAGTCTTCATAAGCACATTATATACAGAAAATTACTTTAGAGGTTCTTTATTGTTAGGTTATACTATAAAAAAGCATCATCCAAACCATGCAATGTATTTATTATATTTCCCTAGCCAGATATCTGCCTCTTTAATATGTCAACTTGAGGCCATTGGCTGGATAATGAAAAAAGTAGAACGAATACCTGTACCATGGGAAGGATATTTGTATAGTAACTTTGGTGATCAATTTACCAAACTACAACTTTGGTCATTAACTGAGTTCGATTCAATATTTATTGAGTTTTTCAAGAATTTTTTTGGCAATTCATGATTTTACTGAATCTGTTTCATCCTCAGCATCAGTTAAATTCATCATAATCACAAAAAAGACTATACGTATATCCTGATAGTTGGATGGCTTGATGAGGAAAGTAGTTTGATAGCTTTATAGATTGGTTCTAGCAGTGTTATTACAGTATTAATATTAACCCAATCTTGATTTGTCATATATGAACCTTTAAGTTTTGGCACCAAAACTACTAATATATTTGTCATTTTCTGAATTCTACATAACTTGTTCAACATCAAATACAATGAATTTTGCAATCAAGATTGGGTACAAGGAACAGTTTGTTTTTCATTACAAAGATTTTTTTTAATTCTTCTAAATGTGGTTGGGAATAGCAAATAGTACTTGCAAACTCTTAAGCCTTCTTTGTTGATTTATCAATTTTAGAAAGCCCATTTACAATGGCAAGATTAAGTCTATGCATAGTACACCTCAATCAATGACAAGTAGTATTTTTATAATGGAAGCTCAATATACTTGTAAGGTGTTGATCACAAACATCCATATTGCTAGCATTATTGGCAGTTATTGACAGAATTTTTTTTTCTAAACTAAAGTCTTCAATTAAATTAAAAAGTGTTTTTGCCAGAAAGTAACCTGTGTGCCTTTTATGGAGTGGAATGAAATCCAAAAGTATATGTTGCATCTGCTATTGGTCATCAATCCAATATAAAGTAACTGATAGAAATACTTGGTTGGTACATGATGACTATACATCCATGGTTATTGAAACCTTATGATTGAATTTTCTAAAATAACTATGCAGCTGCTCTTGTTCACGTTTATATAACATCCTAATATAAGTTGAAACTGTCTGTCTTGTAGATAATTTGTAATGAGGATGAGTTTGAAAATAAAGATTCAAAAGTCCTTATCCTCAATGACACAAAATGCTTGCTGATTTCATATAATCTAATGAACAAGAAGTTTGTTTAACTTCCTTACTTTCTCTTCATCATGAACACTGTAAGGCTCCACTTCCTGTGAATCAGATCAATATTTCTGGTATTCTGCTTTGTGATTGCTTTTGAAATGATATTTAATAATACTAATGCCAGAACCTTTTCTATATGTTCTATTTGGAGGCTTGCATAGTTTGCATTGAATCAATTATTCATCCGAAGAAGCTAAAAAATAGGCCCAAGGAGGGTATACATTTTTGCATTGTTTGATGCTTTGTTCATCTGGTCTTTCAGTATTCGCCTCATTATGCCGAGCAACATTTAAAAAATTTATATCCGGAAAGGAAGAGGTAGGTGTAGGGTTTTGTGAAGATTCAGAGTTGTTATTAAATAACATGATACTAATGTGATTTGTGAGGGTTCTAATTTTTTGTTGAGAATTGTAATACATAGCGATGCCTTCAATGCCTTTATATATACAAATATAAAAGTAAAAAAAAAACTTGTGAACAAAATACACCACATTTTTGATAAAAAAAAACAATTATTGACAAAAAAAAACAATTTTCAATAAGAGGATAAAGGAGGAAGTGTTTAACTGAATGTACTTTGATTTGATGAGATTATAATTGTTTATTAGCAATGATTACAAGTATAAATTTTTTTAATTTTTTAATTTATTTATTTATTTATTTATTTTTATTTTTATTTTCTTTTGTTTTCTTTTATTTTTTTTTTTAATTATGAATAAAGGACAATTATCAGAAAAAAATTCAAACTAGTAATGTTATAGCTCGATGTAATTATGTCACAGTTTAGTTCATACAATTATCAATAAAAAAAGAAACTAAAGAAAGACAAATTTTTATAAGAAAATGAATGCTAGACATTTATTCTTTTGTACCATGACAATTGTCATCATACTATTATATTAGTACTCGGGTTATTATTTTAGTATTTGGGCTTATTTTAAAGTTTTCACCCGCATTTGCAGATTTTTGAGTTCTTGTTCATCCTTTTATGCACTAATTCCCATTGTTATTGTTGCAAGTGGAGATGAGCAATTTTCGTTCGTAATTATGTTTAGAGAAAATTTCAGACTAACAAATTAAAGTCTGATGTAGTAATCCCACTATCTCATTATTGATTAAAGAACAGAAAGAAAACAGAGGCTATAAAAAAATCGCCATATGCATTAACTAATAATTATCTAATAAAACATTATTAATCGCCTAATTAAGTTAGACTCATTTAAATTTCAGCGATATAAAAGCATCGTTTTTGATTCATTCTATATAAATTCCATTTGAGATGTCAAAAACGGCAATCTGTTCATACCATGTGATTATTTGGACTAGTTTCAGACTGGTTTTGGACGGTCTCTAAAAAGTCCAGTCCAGAACCGGCCCGGACCTCACCCCCTGCGGACCACTTAACATCCCTACTGCTCATATAGCCCGCGGGCCAGAAATATTTACAGCTATTTTCATAATTTCTGGAACACCTGCTCATTACCCGAAATCTTTTTGGTCATTCGGTAAATTATCTAACTCTCCGGAAACTACATCGCTGTCTTCAGACCTTCAGTCCAGAGGCAGTGATGTATTTTCCGGAGAGTTAGGTAATTTGCCGAACGACCAAAAAGATTTCGGGTAATGAGCAGGTGTTCCAGAAATTATGAAAATAGCTGTAATTGGTTACAACTGTTTTCATAATTCCTGGAACACCTGATAAAAATTGGTCGAATGATTTTTCGGCCGATTCGATTAGTTTGTGATTTTGGCATGATCTGTGCTATTTTGTATCATACCGATCATTATAACGATAATGTCAACATTATTAAATTTTCGTTCGAATGCTTGTCTAACATGTATGGTGTGTCGATAAAACTGCGCTTATCAACCGATAAACCTTAGCAAGAAATAACAGATATAAATTAGACTTTTATAGTACTAACCCTATAAGAAAAATGGACTGTAATTGTATGGGTTGGCTCGGAATGGCACGGGTTTCGATGGCACGGATCAAACCGGATTTTGTACGTAAGTGGCTCGAAGTGTCACGGATTTTTGGCTCGTGTTGGACCGTATACAGTGCCAATTGGACCGTTAATGACTCGGGTTTTGCAACACTTTACTAATCCAATTGGTACGGGTTTTGGCATGGACATACGTAAATTCACGTACCATCATAATAAACAAATATACATATTAAAACATAATTTACTTCAATTATCATCAATATTAAAGTAATTGCATATGTGTAAAATTCTGCAAGAAATATTTTTCGTTAAGATACCCAGAACGATTTAATCAGTGAAATTTTGAGATATTGCATTTTTTTTTTTCATAAAAAACCATTCGCTCTTGAGGGACGTGCATATACGTATCATTCAATACGACCACTTTGTCGTAATGTCCGTGCCATTTTTAGCCGTACCATCACGTAAAATGAGCCACTACTTGCCACACACCCGTACCATTTCGTGCATTCCCGAAACCAACTCGAGCCACAAACCGGACCACTTTTCTCATAGGGTTAGTGCTCGGCACAACCATACAAATATTTGACAGTCAAATATTTGTTAATAAATTGGATGTCAAACGATTGCAGATTAACCAAAGCTAAATATATACTATTGGTTAATCTGCAATCATTTGATGTCCGACTTAATCACAAGTATTAACAAGTATTTGACTGTCAAATTTTTGTTTGATTGTGCCGAGCACTAATCTTAATTATAATACATAATAATGCAAATAAGTTCTATTTCTGAAATTTTTAATTTTAAGATAAATTTATATACATTCCTGATTTTAGCGTGACTGAGTCATACAGTTACTCTAATTCATTATAGAAAAGCTAACTATATATGATCATTTTTCTTTTCTATTCGTCTGTTTTTCATTTTTTGACAAAAAAATAAAAGTGGCCTCATATGCAGTAATAAAGAAACACAATAAAAAATAATTACAACACACTCACTTTATAATATCAAAATTCACTATAGCAAGAGTGAGCTATATTTGGGCAGACTGGTTCTTTCCATTATTTACTAGTGAGTATATTTTAGAACTCTACAATCTCTTATAACTTAGCTTGAATTATTTACAGTATTTGTGTTAAACTGGTCATGAAATCAGTTCGTTATAAATCTAATTACTGTCGAAATTTACTATGGCAAATTCTGGACATAATTTTAAATTTATATTAGTTGAATTTGGAAAGTGTAGATATTTGTATATTCGATATTCGATATCATTTGTACAATTTATTCCAAATTTTACAATTCATTTTAAATCTGTTCACGATTATTATTTAGTATCTTTATAATATGTTTATCTATTTATTTTAACCAATAGTAGTGGAAGCAATAAGAAAAGCTTTTACTTTCAAAAAAAAAACAACTTAATATTCAATAATAATAATAATAAAGATAATAATAAAGAAAATGGATTAATAAAAGGCGAAAAATAAAGGGTGAAAATTTTTTTTGAAAATTTCCAAAGTTGTAAGGTTGAAATAACATGTGGCTGCACTCTCGATCAGAACAGTAGTTATGCTGGAACTTTTATATAATTACACCTGGGAGAGACTAGACTTATTATTGAGTTTAGCTCTTGAAAGCAATCATAAGGGATATAAATAATAAGAAAGTAATTTTTATAATGAAAAGAAAATTTATATCAAGTTTATTTTTCTAAAAAAACTAGGTTCAACCAAATAATATCAGTATTAACGCAGTTACTTAACTTTGTCTTCTCTATATTCACTGATTTCTCAATATTATCATTGGCAGATTATTATAAATGTCGATCTAATTCATCAAATAATATCTGATTCATCAAATAATACACAGCTTTTCTGTGAAATTCTAGATTTATATTCATCTAAATTGAATTCTGGAATATTTGTAGAGTTTATGGGTTTTGGAAGATTTGAATGTATTAATTTGTATGTTCTATATGATGTAATTATGTCATCATTTTTTGAAGATTCAGATTCAGGTTTTTTTATATTTAAATCGGCTTTTTTGAAAAAATTTATACAGTAATCATCTGTTAACGTGTATAAAACTTTTATAATTTCATTTGCTGAAGGGCGTTTAGATGAATCTGCGTTCATGCAGTGGTTTGCCAAATTAACGTAAATGTCTGGTGTTTCTTTTGCAAATTTCGGACGAAGACCTGTGCATATTTCTTGCACAAGAGATTCTTTAAATTCTTCTCGATTATAGTATGCAATTTTTCCAGATGAAATTTCCCACATTATAATACCAAACGAGTATATGTCAGCTGCCGTTGTCAATGGTTGCTTACAAAAAATTTCTGGAGCCATATATGGTATAATTCCATAAATAATATCAGATTCTTTATTAGCCTGAGCTGATAGTCCTAAATCTGCAATATAAACATTATTTGACTTATCAAGCAATATATTGCCACTATGTAAATCCTTGTGAATAAGGTTTTTAGAATGAATTTTCTCAAGATCAAAGGCAATGTCAAGTAATATATTACATCTGTCTTTCCACTTCATTTGTGCTACTTCGTGTAGATTTTCACGCAAAGAACCCTTTGGTGCATATTCAATAACAAGAATATAATCTTTAGAATTATCATCTTTTGATATACCATAGCATTTTAAAGATGTAGGATTTTCATCGCTCATAGAACAATATGCATTTAGCTTAATTATTCAAAAAGATATCAGATAATTATAATAAAAAATTAATAAATTATTAAAATAAATTAAAATTACCTCGTTCATAAATCCATTATGACAATTTTCAGGGTCATTAAATATTTTAAGTGCAACTTCTCTTGTTAAGCTATTTTGATCTCTCCACCTTGCATGAAATACTGTTGCAAATCCGCCTTGCCCTATTTTTTCGATAATTTCAAATTCATTATAAGGAATCCATTTACATTTAACTTCACCTAATATTCTTTTTAAATCATCATCTATATCAAAAATTTTCATTTCTTCACTTGTATCTAACAGAATGCGGTGTTTTTTTTAAATTTTTATATTAATAACAATCAAATTCAGCGATAATCAATTACCTGATGATGAGTTTTCACCCCTAATTCATTATTAAACATAGTATCAAATATTATTTAAAAAATTTTGAGTATAATACTGCATATTAAAAAATGATATTTACATTTGATGCCAATGATCAGCTTTTTGTAAATCTATTGATGTTCCAATTCCTTTTTTATAGCAATTGCTAAGAGCATACATTCCATTAATATTTCCCATCTTCGCTGATTTTTCATAATGAGTGAACGCTTTACGATCATCTTTGTTAACTCCAATTCCATCTTGGTAACAAATGCCAATACGATACATTCCATCACCATTTTTTAGATTAGCGGATTTTTTATAAAATTTGAATGCGTTATGCTCATTCCTTTCAATTCCAATCCCGTATTCATAACAATAACCAAGACAATATGCTCCAGCAACATTTCCTAAGTTTGCAGATCTTTGATAGCAAGTAAATGCTTTATAATTATCCTTTTCATCTTCAATACCATTTTCATAAAAAACTCCCATATAAAGCATTCCATCAGAACTTTCCATCTTAACCAATCCTTTCTTGTGGTTCATATCAGCAGATCTTTTGTAATAAGTAAATGCCTTATGTTTATCCTTTTCAACCCCAATTCCATTTTCATAACAATGTCCGAGATTATATTGCCCTTCGGGGTTACCACTTTCAGCAGATTTTAAATACCATTTAAATGCCTCTTCTTTGTTCTCATTAATACCTATACCTTTTTCATAACTGAATCCAAGATGATATTGTCCCTCTGAATTACCACCTTTAGCAGATTTTAAATACCATTTAAATGCCTCTTCTTTATTCTCATTAGTACCTATACCTTTTTCATAGCAGAGTCCAAGACGATCTTGTCCTTCTGAATTTCCACCTTTGGCGGATTTTAGATACCAACTAAATGCATTTTCTTTATTCTCATTAGTACCTATACCTTTTTCATAGCAGAATCCAAGAAGATATTGTCCTTCTGAATTCCCAACTTTAGCGGATTTCAAATACCATTTAAATGCATTACGTTCGTTCTTTTCAACCCCAATTCCATTATTATAACAAATTCCAACATAATTTATTCCTTTTGCGTCACCCATCTTTGCAGATTTTTGATAATAAATGAATGCCTTATGTTCATCCTCTTCAACTCCAATTCCATTTAGATAACTATTTCCAACATTAAATGTTCCACCAGCGTTTCCCATCTCTGCAGATTTTTGATAATAAATGAATGCCATATGTTCATCCTTTTCAACTCCAATACCATTTTGATAACAATATCCAACACTATTTGTTCCATCAGCATTTCCCATCTTTGCAGATTCTTGATAATAAATGAATGCCTTATCATCATCCTTTTCAACTCCAATTCCATAACGATAACATTTAGCAACATTAGTTATTCCATCAACATTCCCCATCTCTGCAGATTTTTGATAATAAAGGAATGCTTTATGTTCATCCTTTTCAACTCCAAATCCATAATTATAACAATCTCCAACAATTTTTGTTCCATCAACATCCCCCATCTCTGCAGATTTTTGATAATAAAGGAATGCCTTATGTTCATCCTTTTCAACTCCAATTCCATGATGATAACAATGTCCAACAATAAAATGTTCCACTGAAGTTTCCCATATATGCAGATTTTTGATAATAAAGGAATGCTTTATCTTATGTTCATCCTTTTCAACTCCAATTCCTTTATCATAAAAATATCCAACATTATATGTTCCACTAACATTTCCCATATCCGCAGATTTTTTATAATAAATGAACGCATTACATTCATTCTTTTCAACTCCAATTCCATAATGATAACATTTTCCAACATTATATGTGCCACTAACATCCCCCATCTCTGCAGATTTTTGATAATAAATGAAAGCTTTATGTTCATTCTTTTCAACTCCAATTCCATTTTGATAACAAGTTCCAACATTATATGTTCCACGAACATCTCCCATCTCAGCAGATTTTTGATAATAAAAGAAAGCCTTATGTTCATCCTTATCAACTCCAATTCCTTCATCATAAAATTATCCAACATTAAGTGTTCCACTAGCGTCCCCCATCTCTGCACATTTTCGATAATAAATAAATGCCTTATATTCATCTTTTTCAACTCCAATTCCATGACGATAACAATATCCAACATTACGGGTTTCACTAATGTCCCACATTTCTGCAGATTTTTGATAATAAATGAATGCTTTACGTTCATCTTTTTCAACTCCAATTCAATAAAGATAACAATTACCAACATTGGTTGTTCCGGGTGCATGTCCCATATCGGCAGATTTTTGATAATAAATGAAAGCCTTATGTTCATTCTTTTCAACCCATTTACCACAACGATAACAACTTGCAAGAACGATTTGAACCGTAGGATTGATTTGATCATTTAAGCAAAAATTGATAATATTTTCTGGATTTTGCTTCTTCTCTATTAAAAATTGTTCTAATATGTCAAGAATTGAACTGGCATTTTTGCCTTTAAGCCATTCTTCATTATACAGATTGCATATTTCTTTGACAATTTCACTAAGAAAATCTTGTGATAAGCCCTGTCACTTTTTATCTTCTGAATACAATTGGGCAAAATCATTAGCCATTTGAGTAATATCTGATGAGCTGTCGATTTTTCGCGATTGCTTTATGGATAGATTATTGTAAATTGACATTTTTCCGCAAGAAAGAATGTGTCACATATGATGAATCAAATTTATTGAAGATGTGCATTACGTTGTGCCACGTTCATTTATATACCTTTAATGTAATTGGTTTCTCAATAAATTGGTACGTGCTGTACGTATGGTATAATAAATATAAAACCACATTATACCTTATAAATCAAAATTATGAAGTACTTTATTGAAGTCGGTTCGGTAATTTAAGAATTAATCGACATTATGTGTTACTTGAACACAATAACTCTATCGAGGCGGTTTAAGTTTCCTGCTTAACCTATAATCAAGTTATGCTTAAAGTTATTTAATAGAGTTAGGTGAAATTTGGATGATCATGAAATCTAGGCTCCCATTGACTAATCACCCGAACCCTAATCAATCAGATGCATTAATTTCAGCATCGTCCGACTTTCATGATCATCCAATATTTAATTTCATTATTATATTTAGCCTTCATAAGGTATAATTGTGGTTTTTAATCTCTTGCACTGTACATATATCAAAAAGAAAAGATAGTATTATGCCTTTAAAAAGTAATAATAATCATAGCGATAGTATAACTTGATTTATCCATTTCTAGAAGTTATTGAAATCTGAGTTGTACTGTATAACCTGATAGATTATTGTCACAACTTCTTGATCGTTATTACACAATATTGTAAATTAATAGATTTAAAAATTCAATAATAAAGTTTTTTTTGGAATTTTCTGAGCACACGGCATAATTGGTATATCAAAGTTGCTTTTGTATCACATGTAACAGAGTGTAAGAACGTTAACATATCCATTAAATAACTAATACCTAAGCGTTTCGTAATTGATCAAATTGATAAACTTTCTAAAGCTTTTTTTTCAATTACAGCAATTGCCAGCAATGATGCTTTGAAAGTATCATATTTCTGTATTCAACAAAATATATAAATATGTACTAGCATACTAAAGTCTTGTAATATTTACATTAGTATCAGATCTTAAATTTATATACAGTATATCAATTTGAATCCATAATACCAGAATTATAACCTAATCGAATTGGCCAAACCAGGTCTCTCCAAAATTTATGAACCAATTTTGGCTTATGACTCGTTAAGAAAATGACCTGCATAGATCAGACAACTCATAAGAGCTTTGCTACTTTGTAAATTATAATATCTTATATCCATACAGTTATATTGGGGAAATTGCATATTTTATTAAGGCTTTGCCTATTTTGAATTCTGACTCATTTGACCCTCATAGGAAGATATTCGATTGATCAGTTAATTTTTGTAGATCTACCCATGATTATCTGTGATAATTAACCAATTAAATTACTGAATTATGATATTAATATTATATATAAAACAAGAAAATACTAGGATATATGCGAAAGAACCAAAAACATTAAAATTTTATACTATATAACTAAAACATATATACAACATGTGAGAAATAACAATTTTTACCAAAATATGTTTATTGTTAATAAGTTCAAATCTCATAGTCAGATATTCATTTGGTTGGCTGATGTAAATCAATTGCTTGGGTAACTTATTTATACACTTTAAAGTACTTTTTAGAAACACAATGTTTCACTAATAAAAAATCACTGCAAAAGCTATTTTTCACTTCAAAAGAACATTTATATTAATTATACAAAAATAATCAAAAATAATCAGTAACACTAAGAACTTTACTTAAAAGACAAAGTATGCTTACTGTTTATTAGATCATATTGTAAAGTGAAAATAGCTAGAAATATTTTTGTCTAAAGCTATTTTATTGTGTTAAATTTAGATAAACCTTTACTTTTAACTATTTAATTTGAATAGATACAAGCTCTTAGTATTGAAGTTCTGGACTTAATATTTAAATTTTGTAGTGTATTGGGCTTGTCAACTGTATATTAATAAACTTAGAAATAGCAGCACAACAGGTACTAGTTAGAGAAAAGTTACTAAATATATAGATAAAAATATAATTGGGACATAGACTACTTTGTTAGATTTATCTTGTAAATAAATTAACTAAAAATAGTTAATAAGTTCTAAAATGAATACAAAATCTACAGATATTACAAAATCTATAAATAAATTGTAAGTTTTATTTTGGCTAGATTAAAAATAAATAGTAGTTGTAACTAGAGAGTTTAAATGAGCATCTTCTGTAGTTAGAGTGCAGATATAGTAAATAGTATAGAACTTTTGGCAGACTACTTAAATTAGATATCAAAAATGCATGTGTAGCTTGATATACTCTTGTTGTAATTGTAACTTAAAGTTAACAATCTAATAAAAAGTCTCTTAGCTATAGAATACTTTAATACTAAAA
>CAJVPU010001608.1:0-12441 GCA_910591775.1 Dentiscutata heterogama | reverse complement strand
TAATCATTTTCAATATTCATAGAAAAGATAAGTCAGGCGAGCCTTCCAAAAAAGTATTGTAAAATAATATAAAAAAATTTTTCATCAATTGTGTAACGATTTTGTGACGTATCAACGTTTCCTCCTGTTTGACTAAAATGTTATTTACGTACGTCATGTATGAAAATTGACCCGGATTTAAAATAAATACCCAAATTTAAGGGTTCAATTTAAAATCCACCCACCCATTACCCCTAAAGCAGGGACGATGATTTTCTGCGGTGATAAATAGTCAACTCCGTCCATGATAATGTAAATTTCTGCGTAATTTTGCGCTCCAAATTTATGAATTCTGTATTAATCTGTGCATCAAAATTTATGAATTTTGCGTTTGTCATAATAGAGAACTCGAATATTCTGCAACCATTATTACTTATTTTTCGGATTATTTCGGATAATATTCAAAATTTGGTTATTTTCTACATCGGGACTTTCGGAGGATATAGGTTTGGAATTGTTTACCTATAAATAATTACATTCCATGATATTTCCGTGCTATACTCCTACTTTCTGCGACAATTCCGTGCTATTTTTGACACATTCCGTGTTTATCCACCAATTCCGTGATTCTGCGGCATTCCGTGAAATGCAGTCCCTGCCCTAAAGCTGTTTATTAACCCTAAAAAATGACAAAAAAAATCGCACCCTCAAAAATCTGCATTTTCCATGGCTTTTCTAATTATTGCTCATCCCAGAAATTTTAATTTTTAATTTTTCACATCTCTAACTAATGGGACCAAATTTTTTTTTCTTTACGTATAACCCTAATGAAAAATTGGCATATTTTTGCGTTATTATTACATGTAGCTGTCTACCCATTATAAAACTTCATCCTTAGCATCATTGTTATTTTATATTGTTATGCAAAATCTGATTGCACCTCAACAAGGCTCTTGATATATTTATTAAAAACGAAAGTTTGTTTTTTTTTTTAAGTGATCGAAAAGTTCGTAGAAACTGTTGAACCAAATGTTCGTAAATGCTAACTAACTATAGGCATTTACATATCTAGTTGATTCATTTGTATATATAACTTATATTCTATTAATAATGTGTCGATAATAATGTATTCTCTATTTCAACTTAAAGTTTTATTACTAGTTTTTTTTCTTCTGGCTCCAATCTTTTGTAGTTCTTATAACCAATAAATACTGTAACTGGTTTTAAATAAATATTCAGTATATACTATTAAACATAGTTAAAGAACTAAAAAGTTTTGACTTTTCAGTATTCTTTTATAAATATAGGGAACTTTAAAATAACGTTTTTTGATCTTAAAAACAGTTTTATAATATTTGGTTCTTTGCTAGAAAATGACGCCTCCGGGACTATATAGAATTACAAATAAAATTTAAAACTACTAACCATCCAATAATTTATCTGAATAAAGTTTTATTTATTTATTATTATTTGTAGCGTTCGCTAAGGTCTATAAAATAAGAAATATTTTACAGTATCTATGCCTGTAACATTTTGATTAAAGTATTTACAGATGACGTCATGACTAAAAAACTTTTTGATGTTCACGGGAGAACATTAAGGATATAAAAAAGTTTATTCAATTGAATCATTGGATAGCTAGTAGGTTTAAATTTTATTTATTAATTCTGCATAGTCACGGAGGGTCATTTTCCTAGCAAAAATTCTCATTTAGCTATTTCATTAAGTTAGCAGAAAAACTTAAATCGTAAGCTTATATAATTGGTAATTGAAGGTTCTTTGCAATGGAATTTATTAATTTTTATACTTTTGTAAATCTCTATAAAAATAATAGTACTTTAATTTTGTACTGCTTCTCTAATAAATATATAATCTGGAAATTCTCTATTCGAATTCCTTTTATTTTATTAATAAATTCAGTTTACTCATGCAATATGCACAGTACGTGAAGCTTGGTGTATGAATTATATTTTTGTGCGCAGTTGTCTATTTTAAATTCCATTCTAACCCGGCAACATAAATTAATTATTAATTTCATTTATAAAGTATTATTCTGTATAATTACGCATTAGGCCGTTCGAAGTTAATTCTTCGGTTAACATCACCTTTAGAACTCTTGGGGGGGAGGGGGCAAAATGAAACGAACATATAAAAATGGGTCAATTTCATTGGTCGACGTAAGTCATGTAATTGGCGAGAGTAATCCAGCGTTTTGATTGGTTGTTCGTTTATCGGGGGGAGACTTCAGCGGAGGGGGGGGATGATGTTAACCGAAGAATCAACTTCGAACGGCCTTATGTAGTAACAAAAAAAGCTCACTATCGGAAATAAGTTTGCGCATGTATACATCGTGCATACAAAAAATTCTCCAGTGAAGCTAAATTTGTATGCATTTTGCTTGTCGAAATTAATACTTTCTTAAATGTGTAAAAAGTTTGGAATTTAATTAATAATCCAAGATCATTATGATAAATTCAGGATTAATGGATTAATGAATAATACCCCGAAGTGATATGTGTATAAAGTAGAATGAAATTGGCGATAGTTTCTAATTTTCCAGAATATTGTCATTAAAATTAGCTTTTAAGATCTAAATGCATACACTACTTAAATATGTTACAACATTTATGACAGACAGTATGAAATTGGAATAGTATCAACTATATTTATGTGTTTCAAGATACGAGTTTGTCTTCGAATTCCGAAATTCATTTCTGGTTTTACAATTTGAAAATTAGTATTTTTGAAAATAAACTCATGAGCACCATCACACGATAACGATTGTAAACGTGATTTTTTACTAATAAAATGCAAGAATACTAAACAAGCAATAACAGCTTTTTTTTTGTTCATTCTAGATATGAAAATCATGCACGATAATACTGTACTATGCAGCAATTAAGCAAATAAATATATACGAGATACTACCCAGCTTAGTAATCCGTTTAGGGGACTATCACTTATTACGTAATTATAGCCCCTCAAATCTGGGCCGACAATTTACTAACTCTGGTACTCTAGTAGTTAATTTCGCCCCCAGAGAGGGGGGCTATAATTACGTAATAAGTGATAGTTCCCTTACCAAATAGTTTAAGGGTACAGTATATTGTCCATGATGTTCGTTAAATTTAACTAGAAATCAGTGTGATATATTTGATAAGGCGTGTAGTCGGAGAATTCAATCATTAACCTTTTAAACTCCGGAGCGAGTTCATTATAATCTCTTTCAAGTTTAAATGGTTTGAATTAATAAGCGAGTGTAGTGTTCCGAGTTGATTAAAATTTTTTCAATCAATTAGTTGACAACTTAGTTGTCAATTAGTTGCAACTAATCGTCACATGTTCAATAAATTTGATTGGCATGATAAATAATCACGTGTTTTCTGTATCATTTAAAACCATTCTGATTGGCCAAAAAAATTCTACGTTTTAAATTTATTATGTAGATAATCAACCAACGATTAGTTGGTTAAAAAATTTCTATCGATTAGTCAACTAGTTGTCAACTAGTTGGTTTTTCAACTAACGATTAGGATCACTAAGCGAGTGTAATAATTGAGACCAAATTATATTTTTTTGCTATAAAAAAAAAAGATAGACAATACTCATCGTTATTAAGATCAAAAATGTTATTGATGTAGAATAGAAGTCTTTGCAATTAAAGAAACTGTACCTCGAAATCCATACGATTCTCCGATTGTGCAATGTCTGATTTAGCCAAAAATATAATTTAGACAATTTTATAAAAATGAATAAAACAAACAAAATAAATCTAGATTTTACCATTTAATAGCTTAATTGCTTTTTCATGCTTATTTTCAGCTGTTAATTTTAAATAATCTAATCCAAGTTCCTTATTTTTTTTCCACATTAAGCTTTCCATTTAAATAAATATCACTCAGATAATACGTTGTATCATGGTTCTTATTATTAGCTGTTAATTTGAAATAATGTAAAATTTCTTCACAAAGTTCATTTTTTCTAGCGATATTTTGCTCGCTTCTTAAATTGTTAAGCAATAACACTACATTTCGAAATTGTGCATCTGGATGATCGCTGTCAGCAGCATCTTTAAAGAGTTCTATAGCACGCCTTTCATCTTTATCAACAACACCATATTCATGCACAAATAGTAACCTTGCCAATATTTTGAAGTGTTATCACCAAGCTTTGCATTATGTCTAAAGCATCTTCACGCATTTTTGTGATCTCCCTTTTTATGAAGATCGATGGACCATTCTCAGATTCTGGAGATGCTATGCTTCCATCAAAGTTTAATGTTTTATTTTCTAAAAGTATTGGAGCATCAGGAGGAATTGGATAGGTTGCGGCTAATTGTTCAAACACTTTTTGCAATTCCGTAACACATATTCGCTCATACGGTATATGCTTCCATGCTGTTTATTGATTAAAAATTAAGTATAAAATATTTCAAATAAATTTAATTTATTTTCTTTCAGATAAATTAAACTTAATGCTTTCAATAATTTTAATAAATTCTTCTTGAATTTTCTTATCATTGGGACCATTAAATTCCTCTGTTAAAAGCTTTTCTCTTTAACGATTTAATACATGTTCTGATATTTTTGGAATATCCAAATTTTTATAAGGCAATTTTTATAACAAAGTTCCCAAATGAGCATTCCAAAGCTGATAATAAATAATAACGTTTATATTAAATTACAGCTCTAAAAGACCATTAAAATTAAACAACAAATACCTAAACATTTCACAATTAAATATATATATATTTTTTTGTTCTTTATATTTCTTAATCAATTCAGGTGCCATCCAACGAATAATACCAGGAACTAAATGAAATAGGTCCCTGGTCTTCGCATCTAATTTACGAGAAGATTTAAAATTTCCAATTTTTGGATCCAAGTAGTGTAAAATCTATAATTTAATAAATTTATAACTCATTAACTCATTAACTTTTATACGATAAAAAATATTATTTATTTTTATTATACATACAAAAAAATTTTTGCATCTCATATCGTGGTGTAAAACACTTGCAGATCGTAAAGACACAAGACCACGGCAGATATCTCGAACAATTTGTATTTTTCTAGTCCAAGGAATATCAAATTTATTGTAACGCTTTTTTAAAGTTCCAAATTCAGCCCAATCAAAGACCATAACATCGTAACAATCAATATTTGAAAGACCATAGAACTTGAGAACGTATGGTGATTGACTTAATATTCTAAGAATTTCCAATTGAACTTTAAATTCATCATTTTTTCATCATTTAGTTTATCTTTAATAGATTTACATGCAACATCTACATAATTTTGATGGAATTTCCTAATAATAGGGTAAGATTCTGAACCACAAAACTTTTGACAAATAGAACTAAAGGAGGTTCATATAAATGGCTTTGGTCGATTCTTTGCGCATGTATATTATCTGGTTGTCGAGTTCTTAAAATGTTCATGGTATCGAGTTTGTTATGAATGTCTTTTACACCACAATCAAGTTCTGAGAGTCTAAAATAGACAATGAAAGTAAAATATTAAAACCAACATAATAAGAACGAATATTCTTAAATATCTATGCATACATTTTTTTCGTTCATTAGAGAACTGCCAACTCTTTCAGCTTCCATTATTTTTTGGTCATCACTAGCAAAAAATTTCATACATTTTTCATATTCTTCAATTAAGTTATCAAATTTTTTTTTTTTTAATTTCCGTTGCGTTAAGAAATCTTTCACGCTTTGATATTTTAGTAGTAAATTCTTTAATATTTTTTAAAACAATTTCAAATCTTTTAAAAGATAAATAATACTTTTGAAAATAGTTTTCATTCTGATTAAAAGCTAACATTTGAGTCATAGCACACTTTGCAATTGTTACTCAATTTGTCATAATTAAACAAATATCTTTATTACATTCTGCGTATTCATAAATTTTTTCAATTTCATCAGCTAGAATTTTACCATATTAATGAATGGAACGTATTAAGCTGCAATTTTGGTAGCAGTTAAAACTGTAGCATAACTAAGATCAGAAACGTCATCGTTGGTAGTCATTATTAAGTGTTTTACATTATTTTTTTTTTTCATCTTCGCGATCCTCACGGATTTCAACAGCAAATTTTTGCTATGTTAGGACGTAAATTTGGTTCATCGTTCCAAGCGTCGCAATAAAATCTTCATAAAGTCAGCCGGAGTTCCGTTAATAGGTGTTTCTTTTTTTACCATAAATTACATTAAAAGCTATTTCATATTGATCAGTTACATTTTTAAAAGGAGGCACACCACTTGATAGCTCCCAGAAGAGTACACCAAGACTATAAATATCTGAAGGCTTATCTCGTTTATATAAAAATTGGCTTTGGAGATATTTTGGATCGGAAAAAGCACACATTCCGCCATGAATAGATTTTGAGTTATTGTCCGATAATTTAGATAAGCCGAAATTAATTTACCATTATGCACTAATATATTCTTATCATGCTATAATAATATTATTAATATGGATATTATAAAGTGAGAAATAAAATAATAAGAAAAAACAACTTACAAGATCACGATGAACGATATCTGCATTGTGTAAACAATTAATCCCGTTAGAGAAATTTCTTTTGCCATTTTAATTTTAGTTGTCCAATCCAATTCTTGGAAATAATCATGTAAATAAGAGCGAAGGTCACCGTTGTTAGCCAATTGAATAACCATATAGTATGTTTCAGTCTGGATCTATCGCACAAAAAAATTATTATTAATTAATTGATACATTATATAACATTAATATACCTTGTGTGATTCCAAAGAGCCGTACTATATTTTCATGATATGCAATACTGGTAATGTTTTTAACCTTATCGCATATTATAGAATGCAATAAAGCCAAGATGTAATAAAATATAAATAAGGACAAATAAAAATAAAAGAATGATTTTATAAAAATGATTAATACTTCTTTAATAAATAACATCCAAAGTAATATCATTATCATAATCTACATTCTTTAAAACTATAGTTTTTTCAATATCACTCGAATAAGCACTATATATAATACCAAACCCCCCTCTACAAATTTTTTTCCAATTCTGAAAAGAATCGTACTTGAATAGTTCAATACATTTTTTTCGATAGCAACTTTGAGCTAATTTGACATATCTGTTTTTCGTGTTTTAAGTTTAAGAGGATAAAATGATCATGTAATATGGTATAGCAATGCGTATAAATTTAAATACAGAACACTGCTAGTTGGACAAAAATTACACAAACAATCAATACTATTTCAGGGACCGTGAAAAAACTTGGTCTGTTAATTAAGGTTATTTGTAATTAGAGATCTAAATTATTTTAATTCAGGACTGTAAGGTTGGATCGCTAATTCTTTATACAAATTTTACACATCGGGAGAAATATTTTAATAAAACTGTTTATTTTGAGATAATTTTTATGGTTTTACACTACTAGTGCGTAAATTATGAATTAGGTAGCTAAGAGTCGCGTCAAAACCAAGAACGTGGAATGCACTTGAGACAGTTTAAAATATTGAAGATTAGTGATGTGTTTATTTATTTTTGAATTTGTGTCTAAATATTTACTTGCTAAGGGCAATGACAAATATTAGCTAATATTTTTTGGGTGGACAGGAATGGTAAAGTTCAGTCCTAGTCCGGCCCTGGTTCTATAACCTGTTGGTTTTACCGCATGGACTTACCGACTAAGTCTTTATAAACCTGTCCTAAGTTAACTTAGGGCCAGCCCAAGACATAGACCCAGAATTTAGGTTTATATCGAACTTTTAGATCTAAACATTAAATAAACAATCACGAATTTAATTAAGTTTATATAACTTACATCAATATCTGATATCGATTCCTTGTTAACATTTATTTGCTTATTTTTAATGTTTTTTAACATATTATATTCTAAAAATGATAGATCAGACTATTATTATTTCTTTTTGTCCAAATTAATAACATGAAATTGTTAATAATTAAAAAAAAAAAAAACTTATACAACACTGTAGATAAATGAATGAATACTGGTAACTATTATTTTTATTATATATTTTTCCAAGTTTTAATATAAAATTTTTAGCACAAAATTTTTCATGTTAGAATTATTACATTACCACACATCACATTTGAATTATCTGAAACTAAAGACATTACCAACCTACTCTGAGACGATATGTTTACAAACTGAAATATATTTATACTAATATTGTCAAATTTTAAATTCTTATACTGTAGTCTAAATTCATGCACGCTTAAATATACTGTATAAAAACATTTATACAGAGAATATGAAATTGGATGATATTGACTATATTTATGGTTTCTTGTTATGTCGAATTTTGAAGTTATTTCTGGAATTATAGTTTGGTTTTTGAAATAATTTATGTTATCGTTGCGACGTCTAAATTCAAGAAATAGGGTGATTCAGAATTAACTTATTTACAATCAATTGCCATTGGACAATCGGGCATGCAGTACCCGAAACCTTCTGAATCACCATAAAACAAGACGAACTTGTTTATCAGAAGACTGAAATACTAGATTTTTTATTATTATTATGTGTTAAATTACTTTTCTAGCGTATTTTGTGCATATGATTTCATTATGGTTATAAAAACTGTGTATGATAGTACTATACAGTCACTAAACCAATATATATATATACAAGATACTATACGGCCTTATAACTCGTTTATAAAAATAGCTTATACAGTTACATGAAAAGAGTATATTGTTACATTATGTCCGTCAAATTTGATAAGAAGTTTTTTTACAAAAATATAGCAGTAGTCCGAGAATTATGGCTATATTACGATTCCATCAAAACGCGTCAATGATATTGCCAACATAACATCGATCATTAATACCTTTGAAAATAAATAAATAAAAACTTTTAAACTGGGGCGACTCATTCTATTTCAAAGTTTAAATAGGTTTAATTTAAATCGGTAGCATAATAATTGCGACCAGAATATTTTTTGCTAGAAAAAAACAATAATTCATCATTAATATAATGCTGAAAAAAAAAGCAATATTATTAATGTAACATAAAAATCATAATAATTAAGGAAACTGTACCTCAAAATTCCATAATATTATCCGAATCTAATTTAAATCAAACATATAATTTAGACAATTTTATAAAAATGAATAAAACATAAAACTTAATAGTTTAAATTTTCACCTTTTAATAGTTTAATTGCTTTCTTATGATCATTTTCCGCAGCTAATTTTAAATAATCTATTCCAAGTTCCTTATTCTTTTCCACATTAAGTTTTCCATTTAAATAAATATCACCCAGATGATACGTTGCATCATAGTTTTTATTATTAGCTGCTAATTTGAAATAATGTAGAATTTCTCCACAAAGTTCATTTTTTCTAGTGATACTTTGTTCGTTTTTTAGATTGTTAAGTAATAATACAGCGTATCGAAATTGTGCATCTGGATGATCGTTATCAGCAGCATCTTTAAAAAGTTCTATAGCACGCCTTTCATCTTTATCGACAACACCATATCCATGGCACAAATAGTAACCTTGCCAATATTTTGCAGTGTTATCGCCAAGATCTGCATTTTCACTAAAGCATCTCCAAGCATTTATGTGATCTCTCTTTTTATGAAGATCGATTCCCCTTTCAAGAGGAATAAATAATGATCCACCCTCGGATTCTGGAGGTATTAAGCTTCCATCAAAGTTTAATGTTTTATCTTCTAAAAGTATTGGGGCACCAGGTGGAATTGGATAGGTTGCAGCTAATTGTTCAAGTACTTTTTGCAATTCCGTAACGCCTATTCGTTCATATGGCATATGCTTCCATGCTTTTTATT
This sequence comes from Dentiscutata heterogama, assembly GCA_910591775.1. Classification (NCBI taxonomy): domain Eukaryota; kingdom Fungi; phylum Glomeromycota; class Glomeromycetes; order Diversisporales; family Gigasporaceae; genus Dentiscutata; species Dentiscutata heterogama. The sequence goes on along the minus strand of CAJVPU010001608.1, from coordinate 2,645 downwards.
AATTAAACGAAAAATGATTAAAAATTAGTATAAAAGATTTCAAATAAATTTAACCTAATTTCTTTCAGATAAATTAAACTTACTGCTTTCAATAATTTTAATAAATTCTTCTTGAATTTTCTTATCATTGGGATCATCAAATTCTCCTGTTAAAAGCTTTTCTCTTTCACAGTTTAATACGTGTTCTGATATTTTTGGAATATCCCAATTTTCATAAGGCAATTTTTCATAACAAAGTTCCCAAATGAGCATTCCAAAGCTGATAATAATGATAACGGATATATTAAATTACAACTCTAAAAGACCATTGAATTAAAACAACAAATACCTAAACATTTCACAATTAAATGTATATTTTCTTTCATTATATTTTTTATCTTTATATTTCTTAATCAATTCAGGTGCCATCCAACGAATAATATCAGGAACTAAATGAACAAGATTCCTGGTCTTCGCATCTAACCTCCGAGAAGATTTAAAATTTCCAATTTTTGGATCCAAGTTTTGTAAAACCTAAAATTTAATATATTTATAACTCATTAACTCATTAATTTTTATATGATTAAAAATATCGTTTATTTTTATTATACTTACAAAAATATTTTCACATCTCATATCGTGGTGAAATACACTTGCAGTTCGTAAGGACACAAGACCACGGCAGATATCTCGAACAATTTGTATTTTTCTAGACCAAGGAATATCAAATTTATTGTAAAGCTCTTTTAAAGTTCCAAATTCAGCCCAATCAAAGACCATAACATCGTAACAATCAACATTTGAAAGACCATAGAACTTGAGAACGTATGGTGATTGACTTAATATTCTAAGAATTTCCAATTGAATTTTAAATTCATCATTTTTTTCATCATTTATTTCTTCTCTAATAGATTTACATGCAACATCTACATAATTTTGATAGAATTTTCTAATGATAGGGTAAGATTCTGAACCACGAAACTTTTGACAAATAGAACTAATAGGAGGATCATATAATTGACTTGGGTCGACCCTTTGCGTATGAATATTATCCGGTTGTCGGATTCTTAAAATGTTCAAGCCTTGGACTATGGTATCGAGCTTGTTATTAACACCTTTTACATCACAATCAAGTTCGGAAAGAGTCTAAAACGAATTGAAATTAAAATAAAAAAATAGTAATAATAATAATAAAACAAATCTTAAATGATTATGCGTACTTCTCTAATATTCTTTAAAGAATTATCGACTCTTTCAGCCTCTAACATTCTTTGGCTTTCACTTGCAATTGCCATAGTAAAATTTAGGTCTTTCATACTTGTATCATATTCTTCAGTTAATTTATCAAATTTTTTTTTAATTTCTGATGCGCTAAAAAATTTTCTATAACCTTCGAGTTTTGACACTTTAGTAGTAAATTCTTTAATATTTTTTAAAGTAATTTCAAATCTTTTAAAAGATAAATAACATTTTTGAAAATAATTTTCATTCTGATTAAAAGCTAACATTTGAGTCATAGCACATTCTGCAATTGTTACTCTATGAGACATAATTAAACAAATATCTTTATTACATTCTGCATCTTCGTAAATTTTTTTAATTTCATCAACTAAAATTTTCACCATATTAACAAATGGAACGTATGAAGCTGCAATTTCAGCAGCTGTTAAAACTGCATCAGCCGCAGCACCACTAAGGTCAGGGACGTCATTGTTATGAGCGGTAGCCATGATTAAATAAATTGCTTTTTTTAATTTAAGCTATTTATATAAAAATTTGATATGCATTATACTGGTTTGAGTTAGGCTGTACAAATTTATCGTTATGCATTTACCGGATTTCACTTAATTTACTGAAATTCCCAGAGCTGCAAAAAAATATAAATAGTCGGCCGGATCAGCTGCACAATTATGTAGGAAAATAACGAATGAAAATTGCAGAATTCTGCACACAAGTATAGAAGTGCTGCACTTATAAATTGCCTATCATTCTTCTGAACACAAATTGGATGTGTAGTTAATAACCTATGCTGCATTAAAGATAACTTAATTCCTAATCTTTAGAGCGAGGTTTATAAAAAAATGCTTTCGTGAAAAACTCCTGTTTTCAAGGTCGATGCATATCATGTATTCATGTACAAATAAAGAAGGTTACTAAAATTTGTGTAAATGCTTTCATTAAATGCGTAAAAAATTTTAGTTTAATTGATGTAATTTCTAGATTACTATAATAAATTTACGGAGTGAATAATTAATAATAACATGGGTGATTTGTATAAAGCGAAACGAAGTAAACGAAGTTTGCGTTAATACCTAATTGTCCAGGATATATTGTTATCAAAAAATTAGTTCTTATGGTCTAAATGTATTATTGCTTAAATGTGTGAAAACATCTATAACGGATAGTGTGAAATTAAGCAGTATCGACTATACTTTATAGATTTCTGATTTCTGGATTCCAAAGTTCAATTTTGGAATTATAGTTTGAAAATCAATATTTTTGAAAATAAATTTGTAAGTGTTGCTATTAAAATGTCAATTGTAAGCGTAAGAAATGGAAGATGAATTTGTTTACTAAATTACAAGAAATGTTAGATATTTTTTTATTGTGTTTATTATAGTTATCATGTTTATGTATAAATGTATAGTGAGTTATTTGTTAAATTC
>CAJVPU010001607.1:0-12445 GCA_910591775.1 Dentiscutata heterogama | reverse complement strand
ATTCTAAATTGATTTATGTAAAAAAATATCTTTTGAAAAAATAGTCAATTTGGTCCCTTTTCTCAGCACATAGCCCACATAATACACAGATGATATCATTGCCTCTGGATATCAACACAACAAACCCAAAACAAGTTGGCACCGACCCCCACTTCTCAGATTTAATAGAAATATTCCCAAAGCCAGAACAAACCAAACAAAACATAATGGACCCAGACTACCAAATGGAATGGGTACTACAACAAATAGATATAGACTTACAACAACAAAACACAACAATGCCGACCCACTCTGATGACCAAATCAAAGCCCCAATAACTCCTGAAAAATCCTGAACATATAGTTAGGTAGCAAGCAAAGCCCCACCCCATTGACCAACCATGCAAACAGAACTATCCCTGTTATGGAATCAGCATATACTATATATACTAGCACAAAGAAATAAGCTCTTCAACTTAGCCAAGTGGGACAATAACAAAATTATAGAAGCCATCCAAGATAAAGAAAAAATGACAAAATTTTTTTAATACAAAGCCAACTCACAATCTACCTCTTACAACTTATCTGCAACAATTAACTCTAAATTCAACTACTATGAAATCGCCTTCTTTAAATCATTTATATAAGATAAGCAAGCAATATCACAACACCAAAGAGAGTTCAAAGCACTTTTTAATATGGCTTTAGAAAAATACAAGAAATACCATGAAACTCACTTCATAAACAAGAACAATAGAAACCAGATTATGCAGAAACTCAAAGAGAAGATTGCTATTGACTATATTACAAATATCAATTTTATTAAAACAAATGCCTATGACATCACCTGTAAAGTTTTTTACTGCACAAACTTTGCTCATATCGACCTTTCAACCAGCTTTGAAGATACAAGACACATTATTAGGAATATTTTGGCTAAAAAACTTCAACCTCTTCTATCATCAATTGAAGAAATACATGCTGATGTAATCGAAATGCTACTATTTAAATTGTCAATACAAAACCAAGACCACACTAAAGCTATAGTAGCAGCATTTCGAAAAATATACAAGTTTGAAACCCTATCAGAATTCTTCTTTCAAGAATAGCTGCTGCAACTCTCTGAAGACTCTTCTGAACTACACCCTCTTGTTAAAGACCTATTTCCAATCACTGACCGAGCAGCACTACCTCACCTTGCTGAATACAGATGCAAATTTATGGCCCTATATAAATTAGATGAGAAAATACTACCTAGTTACTTTGACTTATCTACACCTAAATCTACACTTCTCCCAACTCCCTAACAACTACCCTACAACCTGAAAAGCTACTTCTCCTGCAACCCCAAAAATGTAGAAGAAATTAAGAAATATATCGATATTCTCTGCCCCCACTATGGATTCAAATGCTTACCTAATGACTACATAGTCCAGAAACCAAAACTCCTAGCTAACCCCAAATTGGTAAAAACTCAAAACAACTATAGCTTTTCTATTTAAGAGAAAACACCTGCAAAACAATTTTTAGCTAAAATAGAGCAACACTACAAGTTTATCTTACTATTACCACCAGAATACATGATAGTTAATCCTACAGACAAACTGATCCTACACTCAAATTAGTTAAATAAACCTGACTATACCAATCACCTCACCCAAAACTCTCATGAATATAGCTAAAGAACTTAGAAAATACTACTACTTTGCACAGATCCCATCAAGCTAGATCAATATTAAAAACACAGTTAGAGACAATAACAAACCTATAATCCCACAAAATCTAGAAGAACTAAAATCACAACTATCACACATTAACCTGACTCTAGTTCAACTAATCCCTATACAAGATCAAACAATAGTACAGTAACTGAAACAATAGAAAAGATTAAAGCACACTTCACCCTAAATACAATCCCAAATACCTACTTCAACTCCTAGACTTACCTATCCCAGAATGGCTGATGTTTGACAACTATGAATCCACCAACCCCTATAAATCAAACAACAAACAAATCATGAAAACTTTCCCCACTACTAAGACACAACCTACTAAACTCATACCAAAACCCACTATCATCTAAATACTTAATGAATAGTAACAATCTCTCTAGCAATAATTCTCTATTATTTACAAACACCTTAGCTAGTATTACTTTTACTCCCAATCAACCCCAACTATTTGGTATCTTATCAACAAATACCTAATACAATATCAAACTCAAACATACACACTTCAACTACTCTAAATATTCTAAATCACAATGTTTAGGGCCTTAACCAAGCACTTAAACTACAACTTTTTCTTGTATACTGTAATTCCAATGAAATTGACATAGTCTTCTTGATCAAAACAAAACTCGCTGCATCTACCAATGATACTACATCTCTCTTAAACCACCTCTACAAAAACTACACAGCAAACTGTGATCAAGCAAATACAAATATTCAGGAATCTAGCAAAGGAGTTGCAATTGAACTCAAACCTACTTTATAGCCCTATATATATGAAATATAGGCACTTCTTAGCTTCACCCTCTTAATAAACCTCCACCTCCCATCTAACAACAAAACATGCCTAATCGCAGTATACTTTCCTTCTTCAATCACTTCACATATTCGCACAGTTTAACAACAATTAATCTCCTGGACATAAGATAGCCATTCATGCAACATAAATTTAATCATTGCAGGAGACTTCAATTGCAACACCCACCTATACAACTATCACAAACACAACACCTTTCTTCAACACCTCGTGAACACAGGACTAATAAGCTTACTATATTTACATCATATCACTGAGCCCACTTGGAGCAAAAACAACACCCACAACCAAATTGATGACATATAGGTCAACTCTGAAATCGCACTTGCTTTCTATATTCCCCAACTAACTAACTCTCTTACAGTTACTAATAGTGACCACCAAATAATCACAACCTTCTGGCACACTACCCCAATCTACAAACAACCATGACAAAAAAAGCAGTACTGCAAAATCTACAACTACAACCGTATGACTTAGGAACTATGGGATAACTTTGCTGGCTTCATAATGATCTACCTAAGAGCTACCAATTATCATCAAGCACAGATTACAAATATTAATTAACTAAACAAAACCTTTAACAATTTCAACAATATAGTCAAACAGGCCGCAGATAGTGCTCAGCACAATCAAACAAAAATTTGACAGTTAAATACTTGTTAATACTTGTGATTAAGTCAGACATCAAATGATTGCAGATTAACCAATAGTATATATTTAGCTTTGGTTAATCTGCAATCATTTGATATCCGATTTAAACATAAATATTAACAAATATTTAACTGTCAAATTTTTGTTTGATTGTGCTGAGCACTAGCTGCAGACAAGTTTATCCCGCACACCTTCACTAGTCTACACACTTTCTATGCACACTCACTCAAAGCCAGCTTCTTGCACCATGCACTAAAACATATTAACTCATTTTACTAATACTCTCCCGGCCCATCCTCTTTTATATACAACACCTAACAATCACAGTGAATAAACTCCTTAACAAAATAAACACACTTACCCAAATCACTAGTTAAATAATATCATCTCAAGACTTAACACCACACACATTCCCAAATACTAAAAGCCAACTGATACAATTATGCAAAACCCTCTACAGTGCAAGAAATACAGAAAATAACAATTCAAAGAAAGAACAGATCCAAAACTTTATTAACAGACACTATACCAATTTTCAAGAAACTATATCAAAAATAATAGACAATATCCTGTACAGAAACTACACCTGTAACCTTCTACAATATCTTAACACCAACCTCTATTTTAACTGACCTCCAAGAAATCAAAAAAGCAACTGTCTAATATTTTCACAACTAGACTAAATTGAATCCCCTCGATGATACACTATGGTACAAATGGGAACAATACTATAATCCAACTCACAAAGCCACCAAAAATATCTACTCTACACTCCTCGCTTTTATTAAAACATGTAAAGTCCAAAATACTATCACAGCAACCTCAAACAACAAAGCTACTGGCTCCTTAGCTATTTCCAACAAGATGTTAAAGAAACTCCTCTCAACACTTGCATATTACTTCAAGCCATACCCACTGCATAGCACAAAGGCCTTATTTGGCTCATACTAAAAAAAGGATATCATCTAGGAAATCTCTCAAAAACCTACTCTATTACATTAATTGAATATATATGAAAGGTCTTTATAAAGATACTCACCTCATGGCTCAACTCAATTTTTCTATGAAACAACTTTCTCAATCTGGCAAATTATGTTGCTCTCTCACTGAAATCTATACTACAACTGATTCAACTTATCATACATCTTTAAGAAGATACATTTATAAACAAGAAAGAACTTTGGATACTGTCACAAGACATGTCCAAAGCTTATGATACTATACACCTACTGCTACTCCAAAAAGCACTCCGCAGACTTAATATACCAACACAATTTATCAACTTAATAACTAACATCTTTAGCTTTCATCAAAATCAGATTATTACGACTTTTGGCAAAACACAATCTTACAATATCAAAGATAGCATAGATCAAGATGAAACAATCTCTCCTATACTTTGGAGAATATACTATGATCTCTCATCTGCCACATCTTCAACCTAACACTAGATTATACTATCTCAGTTAACCTACCCAACTCCAACCAAACACTTACCTCAACTACAAACATAATCACCTATATAGATCACACCACATGAGTGGCTCCCAACCGTACATCACTCGAACAAATCCTTACTATAGCCTTCTCCTTCTACCAAATGGCCAAAATCACAGTCAACCTACACAAGTCAATACTTTTTCACAACAACCCAAATAATGCAAACTTCATACTCTTCCAAGATCAACCTATACACAACCTCCCAGCCAAATACACCTTAGATTCCTTGGAACTTATATCAACCACTCAATTAACAATCACTATGTAATCAAAAAACTCAAACAAGACTTTTATACAGAACTAAATAAACTAAAATTCTCCAAAATTACAGAAAAACAAGCTATCTATATTATTAACTCAGTTCTACTAGCCTGACTATGATACCAACTCTCAAACACATATTTTACTACATCGAACTGTCAATCTCTAACATGTTGTTACACTGCAATAGTAAAACAAAAAGCCTCCCTGGCTTGTTGTACCCCTAACTCCCTTCTATTCCATCCCTACACTTATGCACTAACAAACACCCATCAACTACAACAAATACACTATGCATTAATCCTTAAAAATCTTATCAACTCATCTATATCCCTACTAATCTTTAAGTTATGCCTCCAACAACTTCAAAATAATGCTTTTACTAATATATACATACTTACTAACCAACCAACCTTCACACACAAAGAATACAAAACATTCACTACCTGCCTCATTACCAATATTCACCAACTTAATATCTAATATATAAGCACTAATATTGGCCCAATCCCTGGACACTCTATAAACTTTATACTTCACAACCTAAAAAACCAAACCTATATTAAACACTGTTTAAATCAACATCAGATTTCTGCAATCGAACAATTTACTAACCATGACAACTCGATGACATTAACTTGGAAAAACTTCCATAATAACATACTCAAAATATCTTATAGTCATAAACCAAGGTGGTTTACAATAATTATAGAAATGCTATGTAAACTCATCTTACCCTCACTTCAACTCACTTCTCCCAACCTTTTTATCTGGACCCTGCTCAAACTTAAACAAAATAGATAATTACAGCAGACCACACCTTTGGCAAAATCACTTTACTAAAAAACAATCTCTTCAAAGTTCAACACTGGAAGCTAGACTATAATACTAATACACTTAACCCTTGTAGCTTATCTTATACTCATGTCATGACCCAACAACTCTCAACACATACTGTTCATTCTGGATACCTAAATCTTCTACCTACCAAATCCAAGTATCATCAAAACACACCTAGCATGGCACCCTCTCTAACTTCTTAACCCCTCCTCCTCTACTTAAACATAACAACCAACCTGCATGCTATATACCTCAAAATCATCAACATATCTTTAAAATTTCACAAGCCCTCAATGAATATGCCGAACAGATTTGGATGACATACTTAACACTTCCCAACCAATCCTCTCTTTCTGCACAACTAAGTATCACAACCCAAAAAGCACATACCTTAATACCCACCTCCATTATCACTCTTACTGGTAACGTAACAAGATTAGTCTTGCAAAACAAAACTTGGCCTAGCCTAGCAAAAATTGCAATCATAGCCTTATACACTCTTCTTATAATCACCCCAATTATTCAAAGATAAATCTTACTACAAACTCAACTACTATAATTAAACTTCTACCAATACTTACCAATATCTCTTTAGAAACAGCATACATCATTCAAAAACAAGCAAATACTAGCCTTCTGATCGCTATCTGTGCCACAATACATGCAAAATACATTACTATTTAGGCTACATATTCATTCCAAAAAAACTCAATTCAACCTTGGGACAACATCTTGCAAACTGAAATCGACCCCTCTGCAATAATTAACAACACCCACCTTCTCTGTTTTAATCATCAACTTGCATTCAACAATCTAAAATCAATAATAAAAAAACTCTACACCATAGCTAACATCAATACATGATACTCACAGAAGCACATTTAATCATGAATCCTAGTCACAAATATAATACTATAGAACCCAACCTTCCTATACTTTCAACACAATGATAAACCGCTTCAATGGTTTACTAACCCAAAAATATTAAAGATAAAAAATTTCAAGTTTAAACTCTTGATGAATGAACTCCCCAATCAACTCAACCTCTACAAACACCACTTCCAACAACACACTACTCCCTTATGCAAACATTGCAATACAGAAGTTGAAAATAATACACACTAGCTTACTTGCCCAACCAACCCTACTACACTAACCCAACTCCTTACTGACACTAATAACAACTTTTTTCGAAAATATAGTCTCCTACCAAGCAATATTAACAACTTCATTCAACATTTATTCAAACACATATAACCAACCAAACACCAATTGGCATAATTACAGAAGGCACTCTAACTCCTACCCATAGTCACTGTACGGCCACTCACATAGCTCCTAAATTATACTACACAATCATAACTGAAATATATAAAATAATATGGAAATCAAGTAGAATTATAGTAAACAACAACAACAACTAGAACAATACAAGCACTTCTACTCTTCACAATCAAAATATATTAATTTCTAACCCTACTCCCAACTCCAGTATAAATAGTAAACTTCATTTCTGGCAAAACTCATATATTAATTTTAACACACCCACAACATATTTTTGATTTATAGTCTAGAGATCTTTCAACCTGCCTAGCTAAAATTAAGGTCTAGAGTAAAGTAGCTCCATTCCCACTTCTTCTAAAAAATTATGTAAACTTACTTTGTAAAAATCTGCATAATAAATAATAAAAAAACTGAGAAAAAGTCCTTATTTAAAAAAAAAAAAAAAAAAAACCAAAATCTAAACAATTATTTATACTAAAAAAGCTTGTACTTATTTAAACTAAATAGTTTACAGATCAAATACATGAATAATGGTTAAATAATAGAATATAGTATACTGTTATATTAGCAGTATATTAATATTTTATTAGTATTTTTAAATTTTTTATTAAATAACTTTGTGTAATTTCTAATTGTAGTACAAATCTAATTCCGCTAATAAAATTCTCAATATCAACTTTCTTGGTATAGTTTTTACTAGAGCTGTAGATATTAGAATATCAATAAACATATACTATGATATTTAACGTAATATATATAATATAATGTTTAATATGATTATATATAAATTTTATATGATATAAAGAGTGATGTACTACCTTGGACCTTCTAAATATCTGCAGCTCTAGTTTTTACTACTTGTTAATTGTATTAATAGTTAATGATTTATTGTTTTTTTTTTTTTTGATATTAAGATAATCTTTTTAGCTATGAGGACTCTTTATTAGTAATCATTTGCTATTATAGTTACAATAAAGATATAACTAGCCACATGTGTATCTTTTAAGTACTTATTTAAGTAGTCCACTCTATAGATATCACAAAAATAGGTTTTTAAAAAAAGTCTATTTTGTCTTTATTAGAGCAAATTAAAATTTTTTATAAGAAAGAGCAAATCTAATTTATATAATTATATTTCTTATAATTTTATCTATTCAAAAAAAGTATTAAAAAATTCCATCTTTTAAAAAAAAGTAAGTCAAAACAATTTTGTCTTTAAAATTTAATTTTAGGTTTTAAAGCCCAAAATAATTTTATTCTCATCTATAGTCCACTTACAAATTCTATACTAGATATTATACCTATAACCCAACTAGAGAGTTATCCTTCTAATTTTAACTATTTTCAAACATATTATACTAACCCAAGAACTACCAATAGCCTGTTTTACTAGATTGCATACCTTGCTTTAGAACTTTTATAGCTTATTCTAGGTTTGCATTGACTAATTACTGGCTTGCATTTCTCTGTTAAGCAGATATATAGCTATCCTCAAGGTAAATTCACTAAAGCTTTCTCTATTCTATTTAGACCAACCTAGTTTTGTATAGTTGCCAAGACTCCTACTTGCAGTTGGGATTATTACTATTTAACAGCTTTTGCCCTTATAAAGTTTACTTCTAATCCTAGTATCTATATTTAAACTTTTTCTTTTTCTATTATTTTTTTTATTAGTCTATCTCCTACTTCTAACCAATAATCTAGAAGATTTGACATTGGCTTGACTTTAGATGCCGATGCTCTTGTCTTATTTTGATACATGATTTTCCAGTATATGTTTTTTTTCTCTAATTTGGTAGGCTAAACATGCTTGATATTTTTCTATCAGTTACCTAACTTTTATAGCTTCTGGTCTTGGTAGGTAGGACTCCTACTATCAGTTTTTTATACTAGTTAGCGTTGATATACTCTGTAATATCTTACAGATTTTCAAATTTCTAAATTAGCAATTAGGTTAGTAAATTTCCTTACTAAAGGATCTTGTTGTTATATAGTTTTCTAATCTTGGTTCTAACTTCTAAATTTGAGTCTTTTCTATATACTGTCAAAGATTATAACTACTCCTTACTCAGGTCTTCCCAAACAGGTTTTAATTATCCTAGTTTCTTGGCCTTTTATGTGCCAAAACTCCTATATAAACATGGTGTTACCAAGATTACAGGTTCTAAGACCCAACTAATTGACAGATAATCATTATTATAATATAGGCTTAGTTTTTAAAAATATCATCTATAGAATTCGAACTTTGAACCTGCTGCTTGGTTTAGTGACAACTAGACCACTTTACTAAGCTACTACATTCTTGTTAATAAGTTATTATATTTAAATTTAAATATATATAACTATAATAGATAGAAAGTAATAAATAACAATTTATTATCTATATATAGAGTTGTTAATAAAGTGCTCTAGACAATAATAAAATATATAACCTACTTTAGAGTACTTCAGAGATAGGTTATATATTTTATTATAGACTAGAGTACTTTATTAACAACTTTACTCATATAATATAAATCTATTAACAAGTTTTATTAACAAGTTTCATTAATATAGACCTAATAACAAGTTCTTTTAGCAAGTTCTTTTAATATATTTTATTAATACAATAATATAATAGTACAAACTATAATTAGTAATTATATAGAGTTTTAAAAAATACATAAATCTTGCCTTTTTACCCAAGACAGAATAGGTTCTAACTTGTATTTTTCTAACCTTTTCCTAATAAACAAATATTATACTCTTTTTTTTTCAGTATTAAGATAACCTCTTTAGCCTGGGAACTCTTTATTAATAATTATTTGCTATTATAGATACAATGAAGATACAACTAGCTATATATATATCTTTTGAGTGCCTATTTAAGTAGTCCACCTATAGGTTCTATACTAGATGTCATATCTATAATCCAACTAGGGAGTTACCCATTTAAACTTTCTGATTCTAACTATTTTTAAGCATATCATACTAACCTGGAAACTACTATCTGGCCCATTCTATTAAATTGTACAATCCAGCCTTAGGATTTTCAAGACTTATTCTGAGTTTGCATTAACTATTATCAGCTTGCATTCCTCTGTTGAGTAGATGCATGGCTATCTTCGAGGTAAACCTACCAGAGTTTACTCTATTTCATTCAAGCCAACCTGGTTTTACATAGTTGTCAAGGCTTCTATTCACAATTGAAATTATTTTTATTTAACTACTTTTGTTCTTATAAGGTTTACTTCTAATTCTAGTATTCATATTTAGACTTTTCTTTTTTTGCTATTTTTTTATTGATTCATCCCTTTACTTCTAACCGATGACCCAGAAGATTCAATCTTGGCTTGGTTTTAGGTGCCAATGCTCTTGTCTTGTCTTGATACATGATTTTCTAGCATATATCCTTTTTTTTCAATTCGGTAGGCTAGTCCTCTGAATATACCTGACATTTTTCTGTCAGCTACCTGACTTTTATAGCCCCTGGTCATTGTGAGTAAGACCCCTATTACTAGTTTTCTACACCAGTTGGTCAGAGTTAGTATACTCTATAATGCCTTACAGATTTCTAACTTTTTAAATTGGTGGTTGGGTTGGTCAATCTTCTCACTAAAGAATCTTGTTGTTATTTGGTTCTTTAATCTTGGTTCTAACTTCTAAATTTGAGTTTTTCTTGTGATACCATTAAAGATCATAGCTATTCCTTACTCAGGTCTTCCCAAACAGGTTTTAATTATTCTAGTTTTTTGGTCTTTTATGCACCAAAGCTTCCATATAAGTATGGTGTTACCAAAATTACAGGTTCTAGAATCCAACTGATTGCCAAATAGTTATTACTGTAATGCAGGCTTATTTTTTGAAATTTTCATCCATGAGATTCAAACTTTGGACCTGCCATTTGGTGAGGTAATAACTAGACCACTTCACTAAACTGCCACACTCCTAAATATTATACTCTTGACTATATACCTACTATTATACTATATATATATATTTTTTATTAAGTTTTATAGTGTTTTTATAGTATTTTTATAGTGCTTTTATTAAGTTTTTCTTGAGTTTGGGGGCTTCCAGAAATTACATAATTTATAAATACTATTAAAATCCTTTAAACCTACTCTTACCTACTTATACCTAATATCTAACTAGCCAATCAAATTATTATTATTATTATTTTACTATTAAGATGATCTTTTTGGCCAAAAACTATTTTATTAAATATTTAAAACTTATTATAATTATGATGAAAGTACAACTAGCCACATGTGCACTTTTGGTACCTAATTTAAGTAGTCTGCCCAAAGGTTTTATACTATTTGCCATATCTGCAACTCAACTACAAAGTTATTTATTTAAACTTTTTATTATAACCCAAAGTTCTTATACTTAACCCAAGTATAACTTACTATTTATACCTAGATTTTATGACACTCTTAGCTTTTATCACCCATCTTAAAACTTCTTTCAGGTGATCCTTGAGGTAAACCTGATACTATATATTATATCCTACACATAATATATGCTCATTCAGTAATATTTATTCTAATTAGTACATATTATCTATTACTATTGTATTCATATCTTATATCACCTTTTGGGGTACTGCTATAACACAATCTGTATCTCAAGTATAACCTTTCTAATCAGTCTTTCTATTACTTACTTCTCACTCTTTGTAAGGTTTATAATCCCAGTATCTATATTCATACTCCATATTTGGTCTTTGGTCTTTCAATCCAAATGGCTTGGAGAAATTAGTTTGTCCAAACCCAAGGATCCCAATTTCAGATCTAAAGATTTTATGGTTCTTGGTACAAGCTTTTATACAAGTTTTTTTTTTCTAGAATCACATTCTAGAATCTTCCACTAGATACCTAGTATTGAAATAACCAATAAATAATATCTAGTGGCCAATCAAATTACATCAAAATTTATATATATAATTTATATAAAATATTTAAACTTAAATAACTTTTGATCTACTAAACCAATTTAAATAATTTAACTACCAAAATAATTTTTTTAAAGAAAACTTTCTAACAAGTTTAAAATCATCAAATCTAATTACTAGATCTGTGAATTAGAATAGATTTATACTTTATTATATAATAAGTTATAATACAATATAACTAATAAATTTTTTTTTTAATTTTCCCAGGCTAAAAAGTTATAGCATCTGGGGCGCGTGTGGCGCACTTTTTATTTTAACTAATTAATAATTACACTATTTACAGATCAAATATTTACAAATTTTCCTATTTATATAGTTTGTAGAAAAATTAAGACTTAACGTCTTAATTTCTCTTGCAATTCTGTTATTAATAATTGTAACCATGGTGGTTAATGGGTTATTGTTTTCTCCCCACTTGGTGTTGGTATATCGGCACCAAATTTC